>JAPYYQ010000534.1:0-88172 GCA_030522585.1 Anagyrus pseudococci | reverse complement strand
ATATCTTCAACATTTTGGATTGGAAAAAATTCTGATTTAATTCATTATTTTGGACAGGGACACAAAATTTAAAAGTTCCAGAGATTTGCTCATATACATAGCAATCGGAATAATGGCCAGCAACGTTTCATTTCATGCCTTTTTTCATTCTTCTCCTTTTCTCTCTCTCTAATGACCTTGCTGATACTTGGCAATCATAAGTTTTGCTTCGCTTTTGCATTCTCGTTCTCTCTTTGGTAAAACGACGTAACTTATGACGTGGACATTACCGCTCGGCGCTCTCCTCTATATGGATGTGTTCTTATACGTGTGCTTACATCTGTATATAAGTATGCGTATGCGTTTGTGTTTTGTTTGTGTGTTTGTGTGTGTGTTAAATGAGTGTAAGTGTAAAGGTATATCATCCGAGCTCGGTGTCTCATTTGCTCCAGTTAATCCGTGCGCGTATTTTATCAGATGTCTCGTCCTCTGTTGTATGTTGTATGGTGTCGTGTTGGGGTAAGTTTGGGGGCGGGAGGGGGTGGGGGCTCCGGTGATGGCCAGCGCGGACCGCTTGAGCCGGTGTCGGTGGTGGCGGCGGCGGCGGCCCTTTATCGTAGCCCCAAGCCGAGGGCCAGTAGTAGACTCTGGATAAGCAGCAGGCAGCCGGGCGACGATCCGACGAGCCGCGAGCCGGCGGACGTCTTGCGCCGCAGGATAGCCGCCATTTTGTCACCTGTAACAGACAAGCGGTCATTCGATCATTTTGCGGAATACACGCGGACACAGAGAGATGCCAGAAATTTGTCATTCCTCCCCCCCTTTCTTAATTCCAGCGGCAATCTCGCAACAACTTCCGCATGCTACAAAGCTATTAGAGTCCGTAGGAGAGATGCGGCTTGGGCTCGTTGGGCCAACAGGAGGATAAGGAGCTTGTCATCGACACACTTTCCACGCGCACATACATCATCCGAATCAGAGAGACGTGACAATCTTATACATATATATATAACGTCTTTCCGAATATATCCATGGATGTATATATAGAAATTTTGTTCTCCCTCCTATATTCCAAGCCATAGCTTTCGTCATCGGCTTTTCTCGGTCAATCATTTTTTTTCTCTCCCCTACGCAGCTCTCGCTGTTTTTTCTCTGTCGTCTCCCTTTAAAAGATACACATACACACAGGCGGGCGCGCACATATACACAGAGAGCTCTGCTCGAGGCTGCTGAATTTTTCATCGGTCGGCCGGCCGGCTTTTCAGAATGTCAAACGCGTGTTTAATGGGACATTATCGATGCGCATGCCAAGGTATATAGGCCGGGCGAGGGGAGAGGAATGAAGAGGAGGAGGACGATAAGGGAAGGGGGAGAGAGGAAGAGGAGGGCTACTTATCATGTCCTTTATATCGCGCGTGCACGCCGGATAAGAGGATGAGCCTTGGCTTGCTCGATCCGTCATGCTCCGATCCGCTTGTACGATCGAATATTTATTGGCAAATTTATATTTCATACGAGCGCGAATTAAGCGCCGCAAAACTACCTCCCCCTTTGTCTCTCTCTCTCTCTCTCTCTCTGGCTCTCTAATTTGAACCTTTATTACCTTCGATTTTTTTCCTCAGCCTCTCTCCCACTCTCTTTCTATCTCTCTGTCTCACTTTGCTTCATATCGAAGGAGCGTCCTGGAATTTAAGTGGGTCAAGTTTATTTTTGTGCTTCGCAGAGACCAAGCCGATAGCTCTGCGCTGTTTAATGGAAAACGTCTAATTAAAAGCCGCGGCCAGCGTTCTTTGTGCTAGCCTGTTAATTTAAACGAACGAGAAAAAGAGGGGAAGGGAGTAGGCATTAAAATGTCGCAGTTTTTCTCAGAACTGAAACTTTTCGAAAAATAATTATGATTTTAAGAGAGAGAAAGAGAGAGGCGAGCGAAACTGGTGACCCGAATAAAAAAAAAACCTGAGCTGCACCGGAATATGAATCAAGTGTGTTTCAGCGCTAGGCAAAGCTCCGGAATACATCGTGGCCTCTTTTGCAATGTGTAGCCCTCCTCCCGAAAATTACGAGGATAGAACAAGTCAAATATTAATTTTTCACCACCATCAGCGCATACACGTGTGCGTATGCTTTTAAAAATGCAGAGGATGTGATTTTCGGCTGTATAACCCAGAAGTTCAAGCTAATGCTATATATCTATCTATCTATATGTATCTATAAGTATATAACGAACGTACTCGATTTATAGGCACATATACGCACGGACATGTTGGGTATAGCGGGGCTAAACGGCAGGTTGAAAATCTAAGCCGGAAGCTCATAAATTGTCAGCTGAAACGTAACGCCGAGAGGAGTATGGAAGAATATAGAGAGGAGGTATACGTATTTATACGAACCGGAGGTTTGGAATAAAATTTCAGCGGCGGGAACGGATGAGGTGTAGGTAGACGCCCGAGCGAGCTTGAGTGTTTCTTGCGTTGTTATCGTCGAGAGGGATAGTCAAAGAGGAAGAGAAAGCGGCAGGTGGAAGGGCTGCATGGGGCCAGGAAGAAGAAGCAGGAGGAGGGAAATTGGAATTTTCGATTCGCTTGAAATTTTGTAATGCGATTACGCTGAGCCTTCCTCCTCTCCCTTCTTCTTCCTCTCTCCCTCGCCGGATTGTCTAACTTCTCGAGCTTTGCCTCGCCATTCGAGTTTTCAACGAGTTTCCACGTACTCGGAGGCTGCACCGTTCTCTCCATCGGCTCTCCTTGTATCTCGCTCCCTCGTACAGCCGTTCCGCGCAGTTTCGCTTCTTTCGAGCCGCATTGCATTCTCTCTCTCCCTTCCTCTCCCTCTCGTTCCTTTGTTGCAACGCGATAACAACGGCTTATCTCTTCGCCGAGAATTTGTTCTAGTTCAGCTCTCAGCTCTACTCCTCGGACACCCCTTCTTTTCTTTCTCTCTAGCTCTCTTTTCTACCGAGTCATCATTAATTTCCTTACTTTTTTAATTACGTGGATAGTCATGGTAAGGCTTGAGTAGGCGGGCTAGCGATTGACTTTTAATTAAAATCGCCAAGAGATAGTTTTCGTTATAATAATTTAGTCGAGCAACAAAGTTCAAAGCAATCGTCGCGAGTATCAGTCTTTCTCTCTCTGTCTTACGCTTGTGTTTATATTTAACGGAACTTTCTGAATTAGAGTATGGAGTGAAAAGCTGGGACGAGGCTTGATTAACGAACTTCCGACATATATCGGCGCGAGGGATCTCTTTGCTCTCTACGGCCGATTATTCCATTAGAGATACTCGCTGTAATTGAAAAGAAAAAGAAGGCGAAAAAGAAGAGGAAACAGAGGGAGAGTAAGAAAGAGAGCGAGACAGAAAAGCGTGGAAAGAGGGAAGGGCGAATTTTATTAAACAAACTGTCAAGGGCTTTTGAAATTTTGTTTTCTTTTCGCCTCAGCTTGGAGAACAACTGCCTCGGCAAGGTGCGACGAGTAATTATCAGCCCGTGGCATAGTCTCTGCAGAGTCGGCCGGGCCGCTTCTCAACAAGAGCACTCGGCACAGCTGGCTTTTCCCTTCGAGCACGAGCAGTAGCAGCCCCCGAGAAATTCGATGTCGCAGCATTGCAAATTCGGCTGTTGCTAGAAGCCCCGACAGGCTGTGCTGCAGGCAGGATTTCCAAACTTGCATCTCCACGATCCTTTTCCCATGTGTTATATACGGATCTGGCAAATCAACAAACTTACCGATGCGGCAATTCTCAGCGACCAATAACAATGTGCTAGTTTTTACAAGCACATGCACCCGCAGCACACATATACATTGCAGGCGCTACTGCGTGAGAATCGGAAAGAGCAGAGAGTCGCGTTAGCGCGATAGCGATCAGTGCGCGATCAGCGCGTTGCCGCTAATTGAAAACGGCCACCGAGAGTTCAGACCTGGAATTTTAATAACTCTCTCAGGCTCTTTCGCTCGTGCGTCGCTTAGCTCTGCGTATATCCAGCACATGTGCGCCTCTATATCCTCTCGCCCAGAGAGGGAGAGAGAGAGAGAGAGAGAGAGTGGGGGCTCACCGATACTGTCACAAATATATTTATCGTTCATTATACGCCCGGATGTTTTACGCGATCCATAGCGGCCTCGCTAGCGCGACGTTTAATTATATTTCTGCGTGTACGAACCGAGTTTTAACGACCTACCTCCCCCCGCCCCATCTCTCGCTCTTGCTTGAACGGACCGGCCAGATATATTCGCTGCGCTTGCCGAGTTTTTAAAGTGTTATTAAACGTTCGTTAGGCGCGAGAGCTCGAGATCAGCACTTCACCGGCTCCCAACTGCTGCTGCTGCTTTTTTCCTCCTTTTTTTTTAATTTTTATTTTAATTGACTGGGCTTTGGCAATCGACGCCAGGCCGAACGCCACCACGGCTCGTAAAATATTGATTTCTCCTTTTCACCTTTTTATATTTATTGCCGTTTTCTTTTTTTTTTTTTTGTTATTTTACACTTTATTTTTTTGTTGTCGGTGCTTTTGAATTAAAAAAAAAACATTATCACGCAAGCGAGAAGCGACAACTCGTCTTTTCCCTGACACACATGCTCTTATTTACGCCAGCCTATATCTCGTATATCCATCTCGGCCGACAGCACACAGCCACACATAGGCCTCCGCGAATTTTCAGCAGCCGTGAAATATAGATCTCTCACTCTCATCCCCCGTACTGTCTGCTCTTTTTCGTTTTTCTTTTTTATATTTCTATTTCTACTTCTCGACACAGTCATAACACCTTGTGCGAGACCTTGATTTTTTTCTCTCTCAATTTCAGAGGCCCCCTCTCCATCTGTTATATCTATCGTTTTTTTTATTGGCCTTGTTACGACGACGCGATCTCTGACGTATAGCATTGTTGTATCTGCGAATTAATGTTTTTCCCCGGCTTGGCCTCTCTGCGGGAGCCCCTTCTGTTTCTCCAAGACGCCCTCGAGAGCTTGTATACGTTCGGTCGCCAGGGTAAATAGAAACGAGACTCGACGCCGGAGAAAAATATTTCCGCAGCGGGCTGCCCGGGGCTTGAGGGCTGTAGCTGGGGCGGGCTTGTACGCGTTTCCCTTGTGTTCGTCTCAGGGCCGAGGCGTATTTGATCGACTAGGCCAGCCTTACGCCAGTCTACGTAGCTGGGCTGGCTTGTTTTCTCGATTGCACGCCCTTCGATTCTCCTGTGCAGTCTTGTCCTGTCGAGAGGCGAGCGCGCGCGCACTCTGGTAAGCAGGGAATGCGCCATGTCTGACTAAACCGGGGATTCTCTACTTGAAGGCAGGTGTTCACCGGGCTTTATTAATTTGTACAGAGTGGAAAAATGATTCGGTGGCTATGGCTCGAAGAGCCGGATAGCTGGAGGTTCAAGTTTCGGGCTCGGCGGCGTTTCGATTCGTTGCGCACCGTCTGGGGTGTCAAATTACGGCCATTAACTCGGCGAAGCCTGCGGGGGAGAGCTCGGGCGCACGCACAGGGGAGCCTCGTAACTTTCGACAAGTCGAGAGAAGGAAATGAGGGAGCAGGGAGGGAGAGGAAGGAGAGCAAGCCTGTCGGGGGAAGAGGGCGATAGGTAAACAAGGAGGGGGCCAAGGCAGGGGAGGAGGCATGCCCGCTTGGTCGATACGAGTCGGAGGCTGCTCTCGCCAACTCCCGCACAGCTCCTTCTCCTCGCAGAGCTGTAAAATTAATCAAGCCCCGAAGGAACACTCGCTTCGCGCTTTTTATCCCGAGGCACCTGCCCTCCTCCCAGCTCCTCATCTCTTCCTCCTCGGTCTCGCTTGTTTTTCCATTTGCCGGCGCGCCCGCGGCTTTCGCGCTCTTTCCCAACTCTCGAGAATAATTCATCACGCTGCTGCTGCTGCTACTGGCGAATCGGTTATCCTCTCGGCCCCTCCCTTATCCGCCGACATTCCTTATACGCCCCCTCCTGCAGGCTCAAGAATTCAAGAAATTCTGATTTCAATTATCGGCTCCTCGACTCTAGCTCTCTCTCTCTCTCTCTCTCTCTCTCTCTCTCTCTCTCTCTCTCAGGTGTGCAGCCTTTCGGGATATACTATCTGGAGTTCCGTGAATAAGAAGGGCGGATAACGAGCAAATAACCTGGGAATAACTCGCCTCGAGGCCGATTTCGAGGTTGACCGACTGATATTTCTCTTTTTTAATTTTCACGTATGTGGAGATGCTTCCGTCGATCCTGCGGATCCTGCGATTTGAGCTGGAAAGGTGCGATTTGATGCTTCGATGAGGGTAATCCAAGTTAGCGATCCGCCGATTAATAGACGACATTTCATCTAGCTAACCTCTTTCTACTACACGCACACAAGTTTAATATCCTTTTAAGGTTTTAATATCCTCCCCACGGTCTCTCGATGTCAAGGCGCGACGCCGAGAAAGGGAGAAGGGAAGAAAAATTGATTAATGGTCAAAGTGCAGTCAAAGTCGACAACATGGGAAAATGCACTCGCTCGACCTCTTAAGCCCCCGCTTCTCTGGGCCCAACTTCCTCTCATCGTCATCCATTTCCTTCTCCTTCTCCTCCTGCTGCTGGCACAGAAAATTCGAGCTTTCATAAATCTCCTTTGACGAAATAGTATGTAATTTATTTAATGACCAGCTTTGACAAGCCCTTCATTTGCCTGCCTGATAAAATCTCCAGCGCTCGCTCTCTTTCTCTCTAGCTCCTTCCTCGGAGAGCTATTTAATTTTAGTCCCACATTTTCGGCAATCATTGTCAAATGACTTTGCAACCCACCTTTTTTATTTTGATATTAAGAAAGTCCTCCTCGTTAAAAGATTAATGTATATAACGCATAGCCTCGCGTAGCTCGGTGAAAATTAAAATGTGTCTTACGCGAGGAGGACGATGACGACACGATGGTTTGCTATTAAAATTGTCACTTGGACATTTATATGCGTCGAGAGATATGCCTGTAGATGGACATATCTACGAGTTTATTTAGTTTATTATACTTGCAAAGATGCTTGGGTGCTGTAGAGATGAGTGAGGGAGTGCATATACATGGGGACTATGTATACTTGCCTTCGGTGACGAAGACGAAGATGGAGGCTGACTTAGTGTTGGACGCGCTGCACGTGTAATTGCCCGTGTCCGATTCCACAGCGTGGCGAATGGTCAGCCGACTTTGGGTTGGTCCTGGATCGGTTTGTACGGTCACGCTGCCCCGCGCCGTGTCGTAGTTTATCATCCGATTATTGTGATACCAGAAGACGTACTGAGGCGGCGTCGGGCTCTGCAATAACAACGCAATACTCTCTGTAGTACACGTACACGCGCGCTCCAGCAAACAATTGAGCCTCTAATTGTGTCGCGGCAACACGTCCGCTCGCTACTACTCTCTACACCCCCCCCCCACACACACATACATATACACACCCACATTTATATATATACATACGTATACATATATGTCCCTTTAGCCGAGGCTAGCTATTAAAAGTAAATTAAAGAACCTGGCCTTCTCTGATGATCGAGGGCTCTCTTTGTTGGCCGCGCGCGCGTATTTAAGAGCCGCACAGGGGATTTCCCATTGCCGCAGCGGCGACCTACTTTCCAGCGAGTGCGGGCCGCCCGCGGATATTAAAAATTCCTTGTAGCCCGGCAGAGGGAGGGAGAGAGAGAAAAAAGCTTGCCGCAAAGCAACACTCCCTCTGGCCCCTCTCGCCTCGTTTTCTATTCCGAGTACAAAAGACATAGCCAGATCGTCGAATCGCGGCCTTGCTGCGGGGAGAGAGTGCGGGGAGAGAAGCCCGCGTGAGGAATAGAGTCCGGAGCAACTCGACGAGCATATAGGCTAGACTGCAGCTTGTCAGACTGCAGTGGAGTAGCCGATAATTCGTAAATCGAGCCTCGACGCGTGGAGAGTGACTGAGAGTGAGAGAGTGTTGAGGTCTAAGGGAGCGGCAGACTAGACGACGACGACGAGGAGCGTCGAGGAAATTACAGTCCAGCCGGTTATTGGCCGTCGAGCAAGCGGCTGCGGCTGTAGGGGCGAGAGGAAGAGAGCGAGGGAGAGAGAGTGCCTGCGACCGATCGATCGAAATCTCTCGATGTGTAAGTATGGGTGCGCGCCGGCTCGCTTGTGTCGCGAACACACGTTAGTTTCGCCAAGATTGGAGGAGAGGCCATTTTTCACAAGCCACTGTTTTTAAGAAGCAAGTGGCGCTGGCGGCCGGCGGCCTCGCATCTCTGGCGCATGGTCTTGCAGAGCTTTGACGAAGGTCCTTTCGTTTGACGATTAATCGAAATTCGGCTAAAAGCGAATGCAGCAGCTGTCGGGCGGACGGGAAGGCCGCTTGGAATTGCCGACTTTACAGAAAGCTCACGGACACTGGCGTTGCATTATTCATAAAGCAAGTGTATACTGCTTGGCTTTGGCTAGGGGTGCGGGGGGAGGGGGGGGGGGAAGGCGTTGCATCCTCGTTAGGCGAGATAGAGACCGAGCCGGGGAATTCATCGGCGGAGAGGGCCAGCAGTTGTAACCCCTCGCGCTCCTCTATACACTTGGTCAAGGCAAAAAAGGCTATCAGGCACGGATTATCTGGGGACGCCGCGGCAAATGAGGATTTATCGGCGGTAATCGACGTGCGCGGCGCAGTCGGGCATAGCCAAATGTCGGCTGGACGCTTTCGCGATTAAAAGCTGCGGGGCTATGGCCGAAACTATGGGAGCTATGGGAGCTGAGAAGGAGAGCTCAGAAGTAGATGAAAGGCCGTTGACGCTCCGAGAGAGAAAGGGAAAGTCGATAGAGGCGAGTCGGGGGAGGAGTAGAGAGGCTGCAGCCGAGGCTGACGAGGCTCTGTGGCGACGGCAACGACGCAGGCACTCATCGGCCGCCTACCCTCGTCTCGACATCCACTTGGCCGGATACAGCTGCCGGCTGCTCCCGGCTGCTGCTGCTGCTATAGCCTATAGCTGAGCTGAGCGCGCGCTAGACTTTAGCCGAGATTAGCAATCCGACTCTCCTCCACCTCAGCCCCGGCCCTCGCCAGCTTAACACTCGAGAGCCAGCCAAGGGGCTTGTTCTACGTGCCTTAGCGCGACCTTAACTGCAACGCCACTGCCAGCGTCAAGCGACGCTTCGTGCCTGACGCGCCTCGAGATTTATTAGACAAGCGGTGCGTTGGAGAAAAAGTTGCCAAGCTTGCTTTTTTCCCCGATTCATTGGCTGATGAGCCTATGCTTTCTTTTTCCCCCACGTCACGAGATACATAGCTATGGATTTCAGGTTGGTCAGTTGCAATGTTGGCGATACAGAGACGGCAAGAAAGAAGATTCGATTCGAGAGGGGCCAAGTTTAATCTGATGACAGAAAAGTAGGCGCGTTAATAGATGAGCAATTGGTCGATATTATAATTATACGACGACCGGTGTGCGCGTGTTAGCAGGGAATGTTGGATCGTTTCGTCGAATGCACATAACGAATTTTTTTTCGCAATCTCTCGGCTGACGTTATAACATTATTAATGATCAATATTTGACTGGCCGTTATTCGGGCTTAATTGTTTGGCTCCTCGTATACGCTATTATTGTAATGTCCAATTAGCGAATTAAAAGACAAAGGGACAATCGTTTGATTGCAAATGCGCGTAGAGGGAGAGGGAGCGCGACGAAAAGCATTGTTACTTCGTAATCAAGTAATAATTAATTCACTCTCTGACATTCGCACGATAAACAATAAAGCGACGCTCTAATATTGCTAAATAAACAAAATTGTTAATAAGCACTTTTGGCCCTTTCGATCCCCCCCATCGACTAGCCACTCTCATTGTTATCATCCTGTAATATATTTCCGAGTCAGTTGTTATTTATGTGAGCACGTTACAGCGCAATCTCGATTATAGCAATAAGAAAACAAATCTTGCGTAAGCAAAAGAAAAACAAAATAAAAAATAAATAATTAACAGAAAATCACTTTCAAAGATGTGGAGATGAATAATTCCGCGAAAGTGCAAAAGCTCTCGCGATAAGCCGAAGTGTCTGGCTTACCAAAAAACACGCTCGGGCCCTGCAGCGCGGACTTTTAGCTGGAAAGCTCTAAGGGGTAGCCTGAGACTCGGGCCACGAAATCCCGAGGAAAAAGCTTCTGCAGCTAGGCCGTGGCCACGTCTTCGGATTAGGGCGCAGTGTAGTTCTCTCTCTTTCTCTCGCTCTCTCCTTCGACGTTTCACCAAGAGACCGGCGGAGGAAAAGACGGACGGCGCTGTAGCGAGTGCGCCTGGATATGGAGTAATCTAAGAGGCTGAAGGCTTAATTAAGCGAACTCGATCGCGAGCGCGAGTGTCGGTCAGGTTGGGGCGCAAGAGGAAAATTATGAGTGGGGCTCTATTAAAGTTTTCGCGGATCCAAAGACTTTTAGCGATAGCAAGAGGCTTGCCGAGGACGATCTCCTGGTAAGCTTTGGTAGGTCGATTTTTGCGAGTTGAGATAAGCAAACGCGTGGACGAAATTAAAAGCTTCCAGCCGAATTCTAGGCTGATTTAATGCTGCTAGCGGCGTACTCTCGGATATAGGCACTATTTTCCTGCTGGTTTGACAACATGCCGATGCGAGGCACGCTCGACTCTTAATATCCGTCTCATAGCGAGCTTAGACCAGCTCGACTGCATTTATGAGTTGTGCGAGGCTACAACACACGTAAGGTAATAACACGGCTCTCTCCCTCCCTCGCTGTTTTCAATGCCGCTCTGCTTAATGGACGATATCAAGCGAATAATGAAAATTGCGATTTATGCAGGTGTCCGTGACGATTATTTATCGGGGGAGTTCGCAGATGCACGCCAACGGGGAAAAGCAACGAATCAAGCGCTAATGCCCGCAAGCTCGAGAGGGCGCTTGCTGCCGTAAATGAAAATTTTCGAACAAACTCGTCGTAAATTCTGTTAAGACGATCCGGGCAATTAATCGGATGTCCCTTATCGACGTGTCAATTAACGGGTATAGTAACGATCGATCGATTCCTCGCTTCACCTTCCGCTCAGCCGCAGCTATTTAAAAGCGAATGCCCAGTTTATATCCAAATAGCGGAATAACGAGTCGCAACGAAAGCCCCGCCCAACAGATTTGTTGCTGGCTCCCGTTGAAAAAAAAAACGTCCGGGGAAGAAAATAAAGGATAGAGAAAAGGGGAAAACTCGAATTTTACATTTGACCTAGCGTAGAGTATAACCGGATTTTTGTTCTCGGCTTGCCCTTCCTCCCAGCGAAATACTGGGAAAACAGACTGCAAGCTATTCGCATTCTAAACACGCTTCAAAAAGAAGGGACGAGATACAAAAAAATTGCAAGCTGCGAGAGAGAAAGAGAAAGCGCGAGGAGAGGAGGGGAAAGAGCGGCGGCACGTTAGAAGCTCATACAAATAAAAAGAACCGAGCAAAGTAGAGTGAAAGTAAAAAGTAGGAAATGAAAAATAAAAAAAACCCTTGTAAATCAGCGATTGATCGAATTGATTGGAGGGAGAGAGGAGATGAGACGACAGAGGTTGATATATCCTGATTTTGCGGCCGTTCGATCTAATAATGATCGAGCGCGTGGAAGCGAAGCAGCGAGTGTGTGGGTGGGTGTGGGTTAGAGAGAAGGAGAGGTGGCATGGTGATGCTGTTGGCGGGGTTTCCAAAAGAAATTCACCGCGGAGATGACGTTGATTCGGTTCGAGCGCGGCTATTTCCCGGCCGCATGGGCGCTTCCCTTGCCTATCTCATCCTATAGCTCGGCGAACATATACACACAGGGAGACATACACAGCTTTCGCAGCTCTATAACGCTGTGAAACTAGGTCACGAGTCGGGCATTTGCTGACAAAAGCCGCGATTGATATGCCAATCAGCGCCACCTTATTCCCCACCACTCCTAATCTCTATCTCTCGTCTGCGCGTATAATCATATACGCTATTTCGTTTGTAAGACTACCGCTGCTCCTGCTGCTGGTTTATTATTAAAAAGCTCGTTTTTCAGGAGCTTGAATTTCATTTGCATCGCATAGCCGAGACTTGGGCAGATTTTCATGCTCGCGTTTAAAACTCGTTTGAATAAACTTGCCCCGTGTCTTGCAAATGAATAGCAGCGCGTAGGAGAAGTAAGATATTGGAGGAAAAGTTTTGGAGAGATAAAAGAACGCGCAGCCACGGAATAATGCCATTGGCCGATGAAAAAAAGAGTGAACGTCAAGAAAGCCACGGGTAAGTGAAACTTGGGGCTACGCGCGTTATAGCACTATGTGAATGAGGAGGCAACCAAAATGCTCATCATTTCTTCTTTTTTTTCTTTCCTCGACTATCGCACATTGATAACCTACTCCGTTTGGATATAATAGAGAACATATATATGTTGGTACAGAGAAAAGACCGAACGGTAGGATTGCCGGGTCAAGAGGTGGGAACGCGTGCATAATGCTCGCTTTGAGAAAATCCTAGTCGCGCTGCTATTCATCGGCAGCCGCGTGATTTTAACGCTCGCAAGCACTTCTCTCTCTCTCTCTATTTTTTTAAAAAAAAAAGGAAAAAAACCGCAAAATGTAATTAAGGCCTTGGAAGGGCTGTTGCGCGCGTACGAGATCGCTCGCCGGAAATTTCCGTCTCTATTTACCGGCATCGAATGCGCTCCCTTTCAGTCAATGCTTTTACTCTGCCGCTGGTCTTTTTTCTCCTTCTCTCTCACTCTCTAGCTTCTTCAGCCTACATGCACGCTCGGCTGCCGATGTATGCACATATCACGCGTGTATTTGTATTGATTACCTTTTCTATAATACAGACGAGATTTATTATAGACCCGACGTCGACGTGGTGCTCTTCGCTACCCAGTATGAACGCCTCCGGCGTCACTATGTTCAGATTGACGAAATGCGACAGTATCCCTGTACTCCTGGAGACCTGCGAACAAATCGAAAAAATCAATGCGTTAAGATGGCAATGCAAACTCGATTGACCTACAAAAGAAAAAAAGCGAAAAATAACGTTGTATTTTTTTCTCGTCTTATGTTTTCTTCAGCGAGCAATGACATTAAAATACACGAGCACCAAGATAAGCCTGCAAACTTTTTCAGCGTTCCAAACCAACTGGTATTAATAATACCAGAGAGACGCGAGCTTGTTAAAATCTGCATCACTGGGTGAGAACATGAGGAATAAAAAAAAGGGAAAAGAGAGAGAGAGAGAGGGGGGGGAAGAAGGGAAGAGAAAATAATGGTCTAGATTAGTTGACCTCGTTGGTTAATCGTCGGCGAGCATCAAAGTTTCACTGGGGCAGCAGTGTCGAGGATGCGCGGGGCTGGGGTAGGGCATACGCTAAATTAGCGAAATATCATCTCCCAGCGAATTTCCCAGAGTGGACTTGCGGGCAAATGATTTTTGGTCGAGCCAGAGGCCCATCGAGGCCACGTCCATTACGGGCCTGAACGCGCTTCCCCCAGTAGCCGAGCAATTCTCCGGCTCGGGCCTCCCCCTTCTCTCGTTCGCTTACACCGTGCGCGACTGTTCTAAAGTTCCGGAGAATAGTGTAGATCGGGGAGGGGCCAAGGGAAGAGGAGGTGAGGCGTCTAGCTTTCCCTTACCTCCCTCACGACAGTGGCACACTAACGGGCTGCCATCAACGAAATTCCAGTCGGCCGCATAGTTTATTCATAGTTTATTATGCTTATAGTATCTAGAGTAGGAGGCGGAGAGAGAGAGGGGGGGGGGGTTGCTGCGGGATAGCGCGAGCGCCTCGCTGGCGTCGTAGTGCGGCTGTTTAATTGCGCGCTGTCACGTCACGTGCGCCGATCGCGGGTCTCCGCGGACAGCCAGAGGCTTATAGCTGCGGAGTATTCTTCGCTGATTTTCACTTCTACCACTAGCACTTAACTATGCGCGCGCTTGTGTGTGTGTGTGTTTATATATATAGTATATATGTATATATATATAGAGAGAGAAAGAGAGGAAGAGGGAGAATTCCACTGGAGGTTTGCGTGGCGTTGCGCGTCGGTGGGGGGGGGGAGTACTGTTTCCGGCTGCTGACCGCTTTTGTAGCGGCGGCTTGATCGAGGGTTCTCTGCATTAGGCATTTCTTAAGGTTAATTATTAAAGTTTTCGACTGGGACGGAGAGGGGGAGCGAGCGAATTGAATGGTCAAACGCGATGATGGTTCGTAGAAACTTGATTTGTGGCTGAGTAATTGGATGTTTTGAATTTTATTTGGAAAATTCATGGGATTTTATATTTGCGGCGTAAGAAGCTCGTAAGATTGAGGATAATTCAGGTTTTTACACTAACAATTTGAGATATCGGACGATCTTTATCGGAGTCGCAAGTTTGGAGACGTTACGAGAAGAGGAGATTCGATTGCCTCTCTCTCTCTCTCTCTCTCTCTCTCTTTCTCCAGGATTCATCTGCAACTTTTATCCTCATAATTTATTTTCACGGAGCTAAGATGGGGAATGGGCGGGGGAGAGGGGGAGAAGGGAAAAGGGGGGGAGCAGTAGACCAACTTTTTCTCTCGCTCGTAGCGCTCTATACCTCTGCTTTACCACGGGGTAAACTTCGATCCTGAATGTTAAAGTAAAATCGGTAAACTTTACCCTTGGAGGGTCTCCATGGAACGAGCGAGGAGGGAAAGCCTGAGTTGGATAGGTAGATATCACCAGCCGCTCGTCGTTGAGATAGACGCTAATAGCCTGGACGAGGGAAATTTTCATTTTGATGGACACTTTAAAAGAAACGTACAAATTCGGGACTGTCTTTCATTTCTCAGAAAAAGAAGAGAGAGAGGGAGAGAGAGTATAGCGAGGAGAAAAGGGAAAAAGAGAGGAAAAAAAGGTTGGCTAGCTGCAAGCCTCTATCTCGCCTCTCACCCTCTCTTCAAACCTTCACTTTTTTGCCGTTCTCAGTACAGTCCCCGATATCGGAAAGCTTTTGAGTGTGAGCGCAAGAGAGAGAGAGAGAGCCGCCTATTCAAAGGACATTTACATAAAGAAGAGCATACGGATAGCGTCGGGGGTGGGCTTTGCTAGCGCACACTTTTCCATCCCTTCCACCCCCGACACACCCTCTACCGAGATACACAGCGAGATGAAAAGGTGGTGGAGGGGGAAGTAGGAAGGGGGCAGGTTACGGTGGTAGAGCGAGAAAGGAGGAACGGGGAATAGGAGGGGCTATTGATTTAACGATGAAAACATCTTTCTAAATTGACAATGTCGGTTCTCCCTTTGAATTTCGTTATCGAAACCTTGTGCATTCCAAAATCGATGTCTACTCGATAAATAGGACGCTGTACGTGTGGCTGTGTGTATGTGGGGGTGGTGGGTAAGGGTGGGACAAAGAGAAAGGGATAGAGAGAGAGAGAGAGAGAGACGCTGACTAAGGCTATTACATTTTCCACATCGACATTTTTATTTAACCGAGATAAAAATAAAAAAAGCTGTAATATCCGAAAAGTATAGAACGCTCGGCTGAAAGGATGCGGAGAAGAATAAAAAGATGACGAAGAAAAAGAAGAAGATTCTTTGGCGAGTCTAGTAATCTGTAATATCGCAGGGGGCACGTACAGGCATGTTAAAGTGTATAGACGAGAGAGAGAGAATCCGCAATTAAGATGTACGATGGCGATCGATCAATTAACAATGTAGCTGCTTAGCCCGTGTGACACACGAGCAAGCTCGATCACTGCCAGGTAAGGCTGGCCCGATAGATATAAAACCAAACGCCGAGATAATAATGAAATCGGCAGACAGTGGATGAGGGAAGGAGCCGAGAGAGCGTATGGCTGACTAGGCAGAAAAGCTTAGCCGAGCAAAGTTGTGAGGCGGCAGGAATCGGCTCTCGATGTATATGAGAAAGCGCTTGATACTTTGCGAGAGAAAATGTGAAAAGGCAAAATTGAAGAGACTGCGGGGGTAGGGAGAGAGAGAGAGAGGCAGATAGACAGATCCGTCTCAGTGTACTTATAAAAGTACACATGTCTACGTAAGGGTGAGATTGTAAGATTATGAAAAGCGTAGGTAAAAGATCGAGCGAGCTTGAGTCTACTACACGTCCTAGGTGATATAAATCGACGGCTGCTGGCGAGAGAGAGTTGACAGGAGAGTTTTGTCGATGAAGGATAGGAAGAGAGAGAGAGAGAGAAAGAGAGAGAGAGAGCAGCTATAGCTAGCGGAGAGGACTGCATAGAACCCAACGAGGGTCGTTGCATTAACCGGTCGCGGTAGAGAAAGAGAAAGAGAGAGGGGAAGAGCTTTTCCGTCCATCAAGCTTTCATGCACTTGGCGGGGCGTTGAGGCAACAGTAGTCGTCGAGACGGCTGGGCTTTGGATTATTCAAACGTCCCTCTCGCTGGGATTTATTGTTTTCGCCGGATAATCGAGAGGTTTATATTTACAGGCCTAGACGCGCTTTGTCTTCCCCTCTGGCCTGCGCTGTCTTCTCTGGCAGCTGTTGCAGAATGTTTTGACGTGCGCATCGGGAAAGTTTGCCTTTGAGAAAACGCTTGTTTTCGCCATGCCCCCGAGAGTGAAATTCGAGCTGGACCGTAAGCGCGCTCTGTCTCTCCAACGAACTGCTTGCAGCCGGACAGGATATTTGATATTTCACGGAAACTCGACGATAAACCCTTTGAGCGTGCACGTGATTGCGGCGCAGAAAGGTACGAGCGATAAGAATGGAAGCATTAAAGCACCGGTTCAGCGACGATAAGATGAGCGGGCCCATTTGGAAAACGGGCAACTCCTCCCCTCCTCCTGGAATGACAGTGTCACGAGGAGGACTCGTGGCCTATAAATAAATCTCTATTAATTCAGTCGAGAGGAATGGAGTAGGGGCCAGGAGAGGGAACGAGAGGGTCAACGGGCCGCGGGAGGGACGAAGGGCTTAATGGTTCTTCTTATCACGATCAGAGCGCTCAACGTGGAAAAAAGTTACGCTATTTGGGGAATTCGGCACCTTCTTTCTGCCTTGCCCGAGTCGCTCTTCCTCTCTTTCTTCCTTATACATCGCTAATCTCCGACGCCCCGTTACGTCCTTTTTCACCTCCCTTCACACCCCACCTCTATCCATTCCACCTACCTACCTCCCCTTTTTTTATATCGGAATGCTATTTATTGCGCGACTTTTTATGGGATTATTTTTATTATCCGTGCTCCAAAGAAATATGGCCAATTTAAGTGTTGCCGTACTTCGAAAGGCATACTTGTTGTTTTTTTCCTTTTACGAGCGCTGAGTCTTGTAAATATTTGAAAATTTTCATTCTATAGACGCTTCTACACCTCTACTCCTTTTGTTAAAAAAACAACTTTACGCGCAATGTTGAGAATGTAGTGCAATTAGAGGCACTCGGAATTATTGGGATATATTGAATTATAAACGTTGGAATGTTCGTTGTGATTTATCATTTTATTACCGTCGCGACTTTAACTTTGTTGTTTTTCACAAAAAGTAATATTGCTCTCGCGAATTGTATCGAGCACGGAGTTTAAAATGATAGCATTTCAGGCCGCATATTTAGATAAATTCATTCTTGCTAGAGAAACTATTAGCTGCGAATTGTGGAAAAGTCGTGGCACGGTTGGGGGGGGGGGGGGTGGGAACTGTTCCAAAGCTAGTTTTGACCCGAGGAAAGCACACAGAAATTAGAGTTTAAATATACATTGAATTTAGTTTGGCCAACATTTAAACGCCACAAGCGCCTTGCATTATTCATGTGTGCTAGAGCACTTTATTAATCCTCCAAACATTAAGACGGCTTGAAAAGAAGAAGAAAAAAAAAAGAAAATTAATGCTCCGACAAGTTGAAGCAAAACTACCTGCCGTATTATTCGCACAGTTGTCCTTCAATAATTTTCCGGAATTTTTAATTTTACAACCGTATAAAAAAAGCTCAACAGCCCGACGACGTGAGGACATATAGCGTATGCATAATCCCTAGGCATACTAGTTAACAAGAGAAGGAGAGGAGGTGGTTTGGTTCGGGGGGAGGGATCCGGGGGATCTTGGGACGTTTAGCATAATCCGTTTTGGAGGATAATCCCCTTATTATGCGTGGCGCGCGCGCGGCGCTGCCGGGCTCCCAGTGCGGCGGCAAGCTGCTTCCGCGAAGGAGGCCGCGGCGCTGTTCGTCTTGTCGGCGCGCGGACTTGGGGGCAGTAGTAGCAGCAGCACTATGCGGCGACTGGCTTCGCACAAATAATACCGGCGCGGCCGAAGTACTCGCCGGGGGCGATTAATCGCCCGCCGGATGGCCCGTCGCTGGCTCGAGTAATCGCGAGTAACGGTCCCCTCCCCCCAGCCGCTTCGCTCCCACCGTCCGACCGCTCTTAGCGCCGATTCACCGAGCTTGTGGTCTGGCATCCCCTCCTCTCCTTGTATACCCTCGAGCTTTTTGTATGAGTGTGCTGTGTACCTCGTGTATATCAGTCATACCTCCACTGGATGGAGGAAGATCATCTTCCACCTGTTTTTGTTGTGGTTGTTGTTGTCCCAGACGCGACCTTATACTCGCAAAAGCTGTCCTAATTTTACGCAAAACACGCGCTATTTTTCACAGCACGATGGGAAAGAGGATAAAAGGGGAGAGGGAGCGTGTATGGTGGACACGTGCAGGCAGGGATAGAAGGGGGCGTGAGGAATGCGGCTCATTTTTCACTCGGACTCGGGCGCGCAAACTTGGCACAAATCTTCATGCGCAAGCAAAAAGCTCCGGGATGCCCCGGCGCACATACTCTCTCTCTCTCGCGTCCGAGCTAATATATTAAACGCTACGAAATATAAAATATCGCTGAACTTGAATAATAGCAACTCCAGCTGGCGCTCGTAGTAGCACTTGCAAGGGCTGCGCTGTTGCTGCTGCTGCACAGCACCCGAGGGCAAATATAAACTGGTCAAGCTTTCGAGGGGCGGCCGTTGGAAAATGAAAATGTTTTTCTCGCAAACTTGTTCAGTCGAGTCTCCAAATTGAAATTCTATCGAGCGAGACTGGTAGGAGGGGAGGATCGAGATAAAAAGAGGCAAGCTAGTGCGGCAAGCGAGGAGCTGTTGGGTGAGGGCTTAGGAAGATCTCTCGGCGTCGGTGCCAAGTCCGTGCGGGAGTTTCAACTAATGTAGCCGGGGCTTTCTCTCTCGGACTCTGTATACGTGTAAGTTCGTACAAGTGGCGCGAGTCGGTTAGTGTGTGGACGTGGCTGTCTGGTTGTTTATTCGATATCGCTCGTCGCAGCGAGGCTGCCTCGCTTTCCAATAGAGCCCGCAACGAGCGTTATTCTTCCGAACTTCCTTAACGCTCATTCAAAAGGTCTTTCTCGTTTGCGTTAGAACCGGAGAGGCCTCTCTTCGGGACTGGCCTGACGGTTATCGTGCCCGTAACGTTGTAGGAGCTAAAGCGAGATTAACTCGGACAATAATAGTCCAAGCTGCGCGCGACGGCTCTCGATATCCTCGCGGAGAATACATTGAGAAGAAGCAAGGTAAAGCAGGCTGGTTGTCGGGCCGTCTGCCTCTCTTGTTTTCCCTTGGCAGTTTTTAAACTCGAAAGAAAGGAGCAATAGAGGCGCTGCGGGCCGCATAAGAAAACTCCCTGCACGCGGACGAGAGCCAGAGGATCGGCCCCAGCGCGATAAATAAAGTCTCTTCTGCAGCTCTCTCGACAAATGAGATTTTCAATCTTGTTAGCGGCCGACGAGCGAGTGAAAGAGAGAGGAGAGAGAGAGCGTGCCTGGCTCGCGCGGAGCCTGATGAAAACGCGCCCGCAGAGCTAGACGGAAGAGAGGTGAGAGCAGATGGGCGCGGAGGTTGCTGGGAGGTAAAGGGGCTTTGACCTAGCTCACGCTGGTCTGTCTTGCTAATGAGCGGCAAGCCGGGATTAGGCTGCCCTGTTGGCTTCGCTCTCGAGTACACCCTGTAGAAAAGGCTTTTGTTTATTGCGCCGCGGTATACACCCACCCCTATTGCCCCAGCTCTCGCCCCAACCGCGTATACTCGCTCTTTGAACATCAGCGTCTGATGACGCGCGCCCCGGCAAACGACGCGCCCCTTTGAGCGGTAGCTCGACAACCTCCTACTCGTTGCACTTCCACCAACCCCCCCTCTATATATATATCTTCCTCGGTCCTGCTTGTATATATATACAACAATATAAGTGCATAGACATATATACGACTGGCGCCGGTTACTCCTTTATCTATGTCCTCCTCCCCCAGTTTGTTGGGCTTTATTGTGGCCCGGAAATTACGCGGGCTTGTTTCCTGCTGCATCCTTCGATTCTATTAATATTATATCTTATTGCGCATCGAGAAGCAACGAGCTTGACTCGGCGTGCACGCCTGCTGCCGGGGCTGTTGCTGCTGCTCCGATGGGAGATCCGATGCTTTAATGAGCTTCTTATGCGTGGCAATTGATCGGCTTTTGTCGCGTGATAATTGTCAAAGTTTTCCGAGCTACTCTAATGAACCGAGGCGCTCGGTTTAATTGCTCCCTGGGAACAATTGGCACGCTTTACCCTCTATAGACCCTTCCGCGGCCTCTTACTCCCACAGTTACATTGATAACCTATTTTAATGTATCTTTTCAAGCCAATATTTTCAATGTTGCAAGCGAATTGAATATCCCTCAAAAATACGTCAATCTACATTCGATCGAGGAATATTATTACAGTGTAATAGGAATATTGGTATTGCGGTATATACTCGAATAAGCGACATAATATTTGCCTTGGACTTCATCTCTCGCAATATAACCTCCTCCCCCTACATCCACCTCCCTCGTCCTGTCTCTATGTATATGTGCGTCAGTATTAATTCCGGAAATTCTGAAAATAAGTTTATTTTGAAAAAAATAAGAAAGATGGAAAAAAGAGGCAGGCGTGTTTGAATTGGTGGCAATAAAAATATCCAAGTTTCATTTGAATAACAGTCGATCGATACGGAGAGGAAAGAGAAAATATGCGAAAGAGAGAGAGAAAGAGAGAGGGAGAAAGCTTTGCTCTCGGTGCACCGAATCCCGCGATATATTAAACGTTCGATTTCAATGTCCACATGAAAGAAGCGTCGGCTAGCGCCAGATACTCGCTTTTCAAAGGCAAATCGTTAAAAATGCAAAAAGAAGACGCAGAAGAAAAACTAGAAATGGCCACTAGCGAGGAGGGAGAGAGAGAGGCTCTCTGGCTGAAATGAAGAGGTCGCGACGGTGCGCGGAGTGGGGGGGGGGGGTGTAGGGGGGAGAGAGGGGGGGGGGAGAGAGAGAGAGAGAGAGAGAGAGAGAGAGAGAGAGAGAGAGAGAGAGAGAGAAAGAGAGAGAGAGAGAGAGAGAGAGAGAGAGAAGAGAAGTTTGGGACTCGTGTCCCCTTTTCAAATTTTCGGTCGTCGGTCTGAGGCCGCGCTAACGAGCCCTTTGCCGTTAGGTGTGTGCATGTGCCTCTGTGTGGATGCCGTCTACCGGCCAGCAACAGCAGAGGAGAGAACCGCGAGGTGCTAATGAGTGACGAACTCTCGGGTGCTCGGGAGGGCACGCAGGCACGCACGAGGAGGAGGAGGAGGAGGAAACGACAGACTCGGCTGTTAGCTTATACGTCTCGGCTCTGCGGCGGTGGGCCTCTTCCCCGCTCGTTATACGCTCTCGGGGTCAAATGCTAAATAGTCGGCGAGCGGGGGCTCACAGTCGCCTCGACAACCACCACTGGTCTCTCTTTCTCTGCTACTCTCTTTCTCTCTCGCTCTAGCCGAGCAGCTCTCTTTCGACGCGGCTGCCAAGTGTAGGCTGCTCCCCTCCTCCTCCTCTCCTTCCCTCCCTCGTGCCGCCGCGCGAATCGTGCATATTCATTGTTCCCAACTTATTTAATGACTATTAGCCTGGGCCCCAGCGAGTGAAATAGCGCGAGAGGGAAACGCGGCGAGGCTGCGCCTCGAAATTATTAACGAGCCCGCGGCTCGTAAGTATGTGCCGGTGCACGCTAGCCCAAGCCCTCATGATGTAAGCTTCCAACAGCTTTCTCTCTCTATTCATGATTTCGTTGAAAGGCCGAGCGATGATTACGAGCACGATAAATTTCGACCTGGGGGTAAAGGGCCGCCTTTTTAAAAAAAAAACCGGCTATTCGGAGCATATAGTTTGCGTCGTGATCGACCGCTAAAGCAAATTCAATAACTTGAGGAAGCAAAGAAGAGGATCCGGGAGAATGGTAAGGTGCGGGCTAGCTGTCGGACAAGTTGAGGCCGTGACAAGTAGCCGTCGCCGTCGTCGTCGTCGTCGTCGTCGTCGTCGTGTAGGTGTGCATGAGAGACGGGGGGCAGCGGCGGCAAAGTTGCAAATAACAGGCAGCACCAGCAGCTAGAGGCTGGTGGGGGAGGGGGAGGAGGAAGAGGTTGGCAGGGAGTTCGCCGCGTCCGCGCCTCGTCCGTCTGTTCGTCGTCGGGCCGCGCGCAGTAGTAACAGCTGTCTCTGGTGCGGCAGCTGACGCGCGCCGCCGGGGCTCGCTATCGACTGCCGCTCGGACGGCTCATTGTCGCGCGTTGGGGCAAAGGGGAAGGGGTGGCCTGGGGAGGAGGTTGCCAGTGTGACCAGCCGAGCCTTTGTTTCAGCGCTTTGATGGAGCACGCGTTCGAGAGGGTACGATGTGCTCTGGGAATTCATTTCCGGCAGGACGACTCTAGCCTCTCTTTCTCTCGGCGTGTGTCTGTCCATCGCGCGGGTTAGTAGCAGTGGCACGTGTGTGGTCGCGGATGCAGCGCACTCCGATTACAGAGGATGGAGGACCTCTTTTCCCCGCAAGTCGAGCTTGCAGCGCGTCCTTTCCTTACAACCGGACGAATCTCACCCCTTTCTCCCTTGCCCTCTTAACCCCTCTCTCCTACGCTTTTTGCACTAGCCTTTGCCAGAGTAGCGAGCCGCTCGGCCTTTGCTTTTGCCGAAGCTTTTGTAGAGGAAAGAGCGAAAGCTCACGGAGTAGCCGAGCACCGCGGCTTCTTTTGAATCGACGATATTGCACTGAAAGTCCGATGTTTAGAGCGAGACTACCCCACGTTTCTTTTCTCTCTCTCTCTCCCTCTTTCACTTCGATATAGACTCTTGGCTGCAAGCAACCTTATTTCACTGCAAGGTATTCTTTAACCACATCGAAGAGTTAGCGCTACAAGAGAGGCTTATATCTCCATCGATTTCCCTTTTTTCTCTTCAGTCTCTACTTCCATACTCCCAAGCCATCCTTCTTTTTTGCATCGAATTGCTACGTTTGAACTTTTTGAGGTTTACTTGCAAGTTTTTGCTTTCGAGAAAACATTTTTAAAGCTCACAAAAGCCACTTGAAATATATTACGATATGTATCCGGGCTGGGTAACATTTTAATTGGCACGGATATTATTATTTTTATTATTATTTATAGCGAGGGTACAGCCGATGGCCTCGTTAAAACTCATTAATTTTCTGTTAAACATTCATTTATTTTAACATTGAAATCTTCGTTTTAAAATTTTAAAAAGTACGAAATTATAAGTAGATTTTTTAACGAAAAACGACGCTGACGACGGTAAATTAAAATTAATAAGCTAAAATCAATATTACAAAAGCCAATCGGTGTTATAATTACAATTTGAAAATAATGTTCTGAGAGAAAAAAAGATAGCGAATTATTGAAAAATACGATGAAAAACACGTAAATGTAACTTGAATAAAACTACAAAATTAGAAAAACTGCAAATTTCAAATAACTTTATAAATAGAAGCATTGATTGGTGAACAATTATTCATTAATTGGTGAAAAATTATTAATAAATCACTTGGTGTTTTTTTTATTTCTAAAGCCTATTGAAATTATCGCAATGAAAAAGAAGATAACGTATTGTAGTCAAACCTGGCAGCTGTTTAAAAAGCAAATAGTTTAAGTTTAATCACCCATTTAATTCTACAGTACACAATGATTTTTCGTATCGCTTAAATGGAAGCAACGAAATTGCCCACATTATTTGACAATTATATGCTAATTTAGTCCACGATAGGATTACTTAGACTCATCATCAGTTTCAAAATACATGGCAGACTGGTAAAGCCCTAGCGGCGAGATGTATTTGTGTACTTGCTGTGAAAAGAGAGAGAGAGAGATCAGGATGAGTGGATGGGTGGAAGGGTGAGGGTGAAAAAAGCTGTACAGCTAGCTATAAGCTCGGAGAAAAGCAGAGAGCAGATGGCTAGCGCGTAATCCGAAGCGCGGAGGAATAACGAGGAGGCCATAAAAGACGCGGTGGCGGAGGCGAAGAAAAATGCGGGGAAAAATAACGATAACGGCGCGGCTGGTAGACGAGGAGGAGGAGGAGGAGCTCGTGGCGGAAGAGAGTAGCTGGAGCGCAGGCTGGAGGCAGGCTCGTTCCTGTTAACTGCCTCCCTTTAAACGGCCGGAATTAATTAACGTATTCATTGTGCCTGTTGAATAGGAGGCGGCCTCGCTCTCGCGGCCTTCTCCCACCCTCTCCTGTCCATTTTTTTGCGCGGCGCTTTGTCTTTCGCGCGCGCGCGCCTCGGCATTCATAGCCCGCGCTCTCCTCCGGCCGTTGCTGCTGGCGCTCGCGGCGAAAGGTCATCCCCCGTCGCGCGGCAGACTCTGACACAGATTCGAATCGGCGACGAGGCATGCCTGAATTATGGCCTCCCCTGAATTTAAAGCGTTCCCCCCCCCCCCGTGCCACCCCTCCCCATTCACGCGGCCAGCTCATGCGCTCCCTCTTTCGCTTTGTTTCGCGCTCTGACTCCGGCCTCCCCCAGGCCAAAGGCCAGTTACTCTCTTTGGCCTTCCCTTCGAGCCCTCGCGCTATAGCTCGGCTCTCGCCTCTCTCCCCCTGGCCCTTCGACCTCGAGAAATTCTCGACTAGAATGCCCGGGGTTCAGCGACGAAAAACGACGAGGACTTTCCAGCTCGATGGGACTATTCGACGAAAGTCGGCTAGACGAGGCATTAGCAATTGTAATGTTTGACCCCTTACGCAAAGTTTGCTCTGTATATTATATATGCATTAGGCCGTTCTTAGCAAAATGTTTTTATAATCGGATAATGGCGTTTATTTACAGCTCGAATAATTTTTTCTTTATTTACACCTGTGTGTGTACGCTTTTCTACGCCACGAACAAGTCGCTAATTGTTTTTCGTCGATTTCGTCATATTTTTAATTATACAAAGTGTTTAATAAGACTGGCCACGTGGCTGGTTAACTTTGCGTCAAAGTCCCTTCGACCCTCGACGATTAATAAAATTAAAAAAAAATAAAAAAAAATTTAGTCAATTATGCTTTTTGAACACACAGCGTTGTATCCGCCGTTAAAGCTCCCTTGACCCTATTTCACCGCACGTCCAAGTATATACTTCACGCGTGAAAAAAGTTTTGGTCGTAGGTGGAACAGGGGATACAGAGAAAGAAACGAAGGAGAAGAGGAAAGGAAAAACTTTCGCCGAGTACTGTCTAAATTATGTGGAAGAAGCTTTATGCAAATTTAGACCGGCGACTGAGAAGTATTTGAAGAATTAAATAAACTTTGTGACATTTAAATCAGATTAGGACAACTGCGGAAAGGCATTTCGCGCTGAGAATAAAAAAAATATATGTATATAAAGAGAGATGGAGAGAGTGAGAGGAGGGGAGTCAGAGGAAAAGGGGAAAGAAAATTTAACGTATTTCACGCGAGAAGCCGCGACACATAAATTTTAGTCTCGCTACTTTTATTACATTTTTCAAACGCATATTACTTTTTACCTCCCCTCCCCTCCCCTCACCCCTTGCGCCCCCGACCCGTTACTCTCCCGTGTTCTTCCTTTTGTGTAAGTTTATCAGTCATTGCGATATGATGTATGGCTCGCACATAAAAGCGACCGTGCGCTTGATATTATTTAGAATTTTTCATACGACATTAAATTAGTACATTTTACTCTTTTCTTCTACTCCCTATAACATGCGACGTTTTTTATTCACTTATTGCGAATAAATGTTCGCTGCGCTCATTGTAATGACAAAAACACCGAAAACAAAAACAAAAATAGATCGTTGCTATTTGTTTATTTTTTTTAATTGTTGTGGAAATTTGCTTAAAATATTCATTAAAAGACAGACGCACGTATATACACATGAATTTTCAAAGCGAAATCTAAATTTTTTAACAAACACGACCCCCTCACGTTTTCGTTTTTTGCTTCACTCCCATAAATACGAAAATTCCAGGTTAGAGTGTCTGCTTTTTCAGGCGCATTCTTGTATAGCGTATAACTCGTTCTATACTGTCGAGTGATAAAAAAAGTTAAAAGTTAAAGAATACTAAAGGTCATTATCGAAATGAAATTTTCATTTCAACATCAGCAACATGAGATACTCGCAAAGCTGAGTATCTCATTGGAAAGACCTTAAACTTTTGCCTAAAATTCCCCTTGAAATTCTCCGAGTCTGAAGTTGGCTTTCTCTCTCTCTCTCTCTCTATTTTGTTGAAGAGACTAGACTAATGGCAGGAGTTATTAAAGCGATGACGTTTACACAGCGAGCACAACGCATCATAATAGCGATATGAGGTAGGGCCTAACTCGGGCAAACAATCCAGGGCATTCGTTAGAAGAGCCTGGCTGTTAGATGCTCTCAAGGATTTGACTAGTGTATAACAGGAGGAACATAGGGATGGGGCAGTGGGGGAGATAGAAATTCAGCGATCTTGGTGGGCCGGATACGCGGGTATTCATATATGTACGTTTCCATCTAGCCATCGTGGATAATGGTATTGGCGCAAGCGGCTTTTCGGTGATCCGCCTTCTATATACCGACAGGTCTCCGTCGCTCATCATTGAGCTACGTTTATATTAATGAAGGGCGAGCTTGTACAGACTCGAGGTCGCGCTCCTGCCTCTCGGGACGCGAGGCAGACAGGGAGAGGGAGAGAGAGAAAGCGAACAGCTTTCGTCGAACGGGGATCGATAGAACAAAAACACACTGGGAACACTGGGGGTAGCCATCTCGAGGGTTAATATTAAAATTGCAGGAGAGAGTGAGAGAGTCGTCTATAACTTGGTTAACTTTTGTTCAGCTGCTCGATGGTAAGCTGGAGGATTATGTGCACAAGAATGGAATACGTAATTCGAATGGGGGTAGTGGTACGGTGATAGCGTGTGTGTGTGTGTGTGTAGCGAGTAAAACTGAAAATTAAAGAAGAAAAAGAGGAACGGGGCCAGGGGCGCAGATAACGATTCAGGGGCTACAAAAGAGAGGCAGAGATGCGAAAGGGCGTGTTGCTGCAGTAGAAATCTCTCAAGATTGCCAGAGGAATAGAGGCGCGAAAAGGGGAGCTGCTGCTTCTTTCACACTGTCTCGGGGCGCACGCGCGAAAACAAAAAAGCCCGAGAGCGAGCTCACAGGTGAGAGAAAGAGCTTTCTCGGCTCTTTGGAAAAGCGAGATCGTTGCAAGGGGAAAGGAGAGGGAGAGCCAGAGCCGGGTTCTCGAGAAAATGAGACTGGGGAAAAGAGCCGAGGCACCTGATGCGCCGCTCCTCCTACTAGCCGGCCTTTAATATTCGCCCCAGCAAATTTTCGGGGTTTTCATACGGAGAGCGAGAGAGCCTGGCTTTCGAGATCGGAATTCATGGAGAGCAGCTAACCGCTGGCCTGAGAAAGCAGTTGATGCGACCAGCGTATTTCGGCCCTCCCTCCGAGCCCCCTACTTTTTCTCTCCGCCGAGACATAAACTTCGGGCGCCCTCTTATTTTTTGTCCCTTTATTTTTGTCCGCGGGAATGCTTGAGATATGCCAGAAAAGTCTGGCTGTGCTTTGCATACACCGCTACGATTCGCGTGTCTCGTTGCCCTCGACTTGGGCTAGGTAGTCGAAAAACATGAACCTACATGAAAGCTCAGGGCTTTCTCTTGTTTTTCTTGTTTTGCTAAAGTCATTTTGTTTACGCAAAATGGCATGGAATTTCAATTGGAAAAAGGAACGGGAGCTATGGGTAAGTAGGGAAATCCTTTTAAGAAAAACGACTTTTGAGGGGAAGGAAAAACAAGCCCGGACGGGAAGGTTGATACGCGAGGAGGGAGGGTGAAACTCGGAGCGAAATCCCAATTAGAGAAACTTTTTGCTCGCACAACTAGAGCGTTGCTCAAAAGCCCGGGCTCTTTGTCGATTTTTGCCGAAAAGAGCTGCATGCGGAGCGAAGGGCCAAGGGGAAGGGAGAGTTTGTTTCTGCGCAGAAGCTGCAGCCAGAGGGGCTTATCGTAGCCCGCATCGCAGCAAGCGAGAGGAGAAGGTGAAAGGGCAGAAAGGGGCGCAGTAAAGAAAATCGATTTTATAAGCGCCCGGGGGACGACGGTGCCCCTTTACAGTAGACTCGGGAAAACAGAGAAACAAGTAGACACGGCTAGAGAAAAAGTCGGGGCGCGAGCCAAGCTGCTCCCGCGGCGGTGGCAATAGCAGTGGCAGCAGTACCAGCAGCTCCTCCCTGCCCAAGCCCGATAAAACAGTCGGCTGCCGGCTTGAGCATGTTCGTGAGCGAGTAGCACTACTACTGTTGCTACTACTATTGCTACTGCCAGTGCTGCTCCTATTGCCATTGCTACCGCTAGCGCGGTGGCTGTGCGGGCGAGCGTTAAAAAGGTTTTTCGCCGCGATTGAAATTTTCCGCTCTGACCGCGGCGTTATACTCGCCAAAAACCGACAGCGGCTACTCTCGTAAAAACGAGAGAGAGAGAAAAGCGTACACGGCTGCCCCAACCCCCTTTTCTCTCTGCCCCCCCCCACCCGTTTCATCCCGATCCGCTTTATAATTAAAAGATACTCGAAAACAATTTTTACGAGCAATTTGCTTCTTTATCGTTCTCCTTTTATTTTTCCACATTTTTCACAGCAGCCAAGAGCTCTTTGATATTTTTTGCTCGACACTCTCGGGATGGCCGACTCGAGAGAGATTCTCTTCTATCGCTATAGTCTTTGTAACTTCTTTTTTGGAAAAATTCAAAGAGATGAACAGAAAAAAACACTACGTGAATTTTATAATTACGAGCGTTTCAAACTTGAAACAAAAAGAGTAAAGACAAGACACTTGATTCGAAATAAGCGAGATAAAAGAGAATTTTCCGTCGAGCCACGTCGAGACATTGGCTGTAAGAGAACGACCGCTAGCTTTTCCGCGAGTTTTGCGCAGTCCCAGTCGCGGGGTAAAGCCCAGCGAAAGCAAAACTTCTTGTGGACAGAGAAAAAGAGAAAGAGAGAGAAAGAGCGAAGGAAGAAAATCGGGCGTGTCGTATTCTGGATGTATCAGTAAAAGAAGGGAAAAATTCGAATGCCCAAAGTAAATAAGCCGAGGCCAGCTGTGCGCTCAATACGCTGGAAAAATGCGGGTTAGAAAAAATACACAGAGAGACACTTGAGGGATATAGGGGAAAAGGGGACGGGGAAAGAGAGAAAGAGTTAACTTTGGCCAGAGCCAGCTGGTTAAGGACAATGACCGCATGACGAGTTATTACAGCCTCGCGGATTTAAGGGTCAGCCACTTTTTCCGGCGCTCTCTGTGTCTTTGTTGCAGCGCATGCGGCAGTGTATCGGCCCGCGAGATTGCGACTTGGGTAAAGAGAAAAAGCATCGGAATATCGTCCGGAAGCTTGTGTGGTGTGGGCGGGCTATAAAAATAAATCACTGCAGGCTGGCAGTAGTGCTGCTGGTGGTTTTCCTGTACGACGCAGGCTCGACTTTGGAGTAGCAGCTCTCCCTCGCGTGTTTTTCATATTTAAAGCCGCTCCTTCCTCTCAGTCCCGGGCCCCGCAGGCCGCTCTCGGCTATTCAAGCTCGAGAGACACGTAGCAGAGCAGCTGGGAAAAATATCGGAGAGGGCTGCTGCCGGTGTCTAGAAGAAGGAGGAGGAGAAAAAGAAGGAGAAGCAAGGGGAGTTGGAGGCTGGCGGATCAACTTTGCGGAGCTTGCAAGAGCGACGATTCAAGTTTTAATTAAATAAACATAGTTTGCCGCGTTAAGTGCTCTGCCAACGCACGTACTCCCGGGCAAAGAGCTCCGAGTGAGACGAGGATAAAAAGTGCGTTAGACTCGCACTAAAGTTACCTCTCTAATGCTCTGCCGAATAGGAGGAGCTGGCAAGCGGCGGGCTTCGGGCTAAGACTCGTCGAGTTTAAAAGGCCCCGATTTCGCGAGGCGATATGGCCCCCCGCGTCTTTACCGTGTCACGATGATATTCCGCACGGGGCCCCCTAGCTCCAGGCGTCGCCATTCAAATTCCGAACTTCAAAGGAACTTCCGGGCTAAGGAAGGAAAATAAGGTTAGCTACCTCTCGCCCTGGGATTAGACATACGTGTAACGGCTCAGAGGCAGGCCTATATACGATCACAATTTTGTTTTTACTCGGAGCTTTTTGTCCGCATATACTATGGATTTCCGGCCTTCTCTCCGTTATCGGATTAAGAAAACTCCCTGGGCCGGGTGTTATTAAAATTTATCCCTATATAACTTGCTACCCGACCTTCCTCCACGATCGAGATAAGTCTTGCGGAAGTCGATAAATGCGAGCGTGGAACGTCTATGTATGAACAAACATTTTTTGAATTATACCTGGGCCGAATTTATGAACGTCAAAAGCTTATACTACGTGTTTAATAGCGTATACAAACAACAAGTCGACAAGAGAGAGTCTCGAAACGATTAGATTTTCGTTCGAGGATCTGAAAAAAAAGAGAAGCAGACAGTTATTTCGAGAAGTATCAGCGACGAAAGTAGCAGCGACGTTTAATCGCAAAAAAGAGGAAGTCAAGGAAGAAGAAGAAGAAGAAGAAGAAGTAGCACTCCTCTAGGCCACAATAATAATCGTAGCAGGAACGTTAATGAATTTCTCCAGCTGGGTTAAAGAAAGAGAGAACGAAAAGCTGAGGGTGAAAGCGGGACGCAGGCCGGGCTGGCGGGATCCGGGAAAGGCCAAAGTGGCGAAGAAGGCTCGAGCGCGAATTGAAGGGGAGAGCGAGGGACAGAAAGAGAGAGAGAGAGCGCTACAATAAGCTGGGACAGGCAGGGGGGTTCGAGGTCGAAGCCGGCGAGGAGCAAACGAAGAGTAGGATCGTTTTAACGAGACGCCCGAGAATTTCGAGGACCCTCGTCGACTTTTTGCCCGAGCAAGCGAGCTAGCCGAGCGAGCGCACCGGCTCGTCCGCGCCTCTTCCGGCGCGCGCGCAGATAATGACGGCGTTACGCCCGGGCATTAAAGCCGCAAGCTCCTCGTCGCCAGGCCGCTTCTCGTCTTCTCCCGACTAGCATCGAAGCTTTACCCCACCACCTCGGCCACCTCCCTCCTCCAACTCCCCATCAACTCTTCTCCCTTTACTACCACCGAGCTGCCGCTGCTTTTTCTTCCCAACTTTCCTTGCCCGCGTATTATATCTCTGGAACTTTTCCCCTTCCCCTGGAGCCCCAGCCAACGTCACTCGGTCTCCTCGTCTCTTCCTTATTAAGCATTTCACCGATGCAATTTGCGCTTCACTCTTTTTTTTCTCTCTCCCCTCTACCCTCTTTTCATGTACTTTTACCCTCTCGCCGTTTTCCTCCTTTTTTTAATTTTACTGTAAATTATTTCGACTCGGCAGAAATGCGTGCGCGCTCGGCCGGCTTAAAAATTCTATTAAACTTCAATGCCGCGGTTCTGGCTGCCTGCCTTCTATCTCTCCCCCCTCTCTTTTTTTCTATATCATTCTTTTTTTGCTACCGACAACGACGACGACGACGACCTCGTTCAAATGAATATAGTCGGGATAACGCGTAGTGCACTCCCGCGCTGCCAAGTTTAAATGTTAATCATGTGTGCATAACCGTGTTATTAAATCGCCCAGATTTTCTTCTGCATCTTGAGATATACATATTTGCCTGGTGACTCCCTCTCTTTCTCTCATTCTTTCTTGCAGATCTCCTTTTCTAACCGACATTGGACTTTAATAAAATACCTTCAAGCTAAAGTCATGGTGTACAATGATAACTTTACATGTCTACTTATAGACTCGATATTTTTTTAAAAGTACATATATATACATAACAGCCTCGACTTAGGTACATCTATTGTTGATGTATTTTTACCAAGCGCGTGTCCGAAAATATGAGTATTTCGATCGACATCGAACATAAGAAAAAAAAAACAAAAGAAAGTAAAAGGGACGAAAGCCAAAGGCTACGACTGCCATCTTTCTTGATCGCTAAATAAAAATAAACGAATCTGATAAGCCGTGGTTTATTCAGAGAAAGCTCGGATTCTCATTGGAACATGTCATATCGAAGATAGAGTTTCGAAATAGGGTAAAATATTTATTCTCGTTCGAGGCAGGTCTTGGGGGTGAGACGCAGGGGTGGGAGAGAAAAGCACTCGACGGTCGATGTAAGCATCTCCTGCGCCGATGTCTGCGTCAGATAAGTATAATTTGTCTGAGCAAATCTTTGCGGATGTTAACTCGGCCGCCAGAACAAGCCTTCCTCCTCGGCGAGCAAGCAGCAACAACGAAAAGGGGGCCAGATGTTCTTAGCACTTGTATAGCCCGCCTATAGCTCAGCGAGTACAGTTTGTAGCAAACGCGAAAAATACAAGGCTAGCGGGGGCCGAAGAAAAGAGCAACTTTTTTCAAGTTCAGTCGTAGAGAGAGAGAGGCAAGTCGGTGTGCCGAGAGGCAGTTGGCTCTGCCGTCACATTTGTCTTTGAATTAACATAAGAAGTGACAGCGGCGGCGCGCCTTCCCGCCGGCTCTCCTCTTCTCCCCAGGGAGCAAAGGAAAGATGGGAGAGTCGGAGAAACTTTGCACTTGTAGCCGTCGAACTTTTTAAAAGGTCAGTGGAACTCTCAGTCGATTTCCGCCGGTGCTGTCGTCTCCGAGACCGAAGAGCGCTGGGGCGTCGTTTGTTTCTGATTTCCCTCACGGATCTATCTCTTACCCTCCCCCAACTTTGACGCTCCCTTACACTTCTCTCTCTCTCTCTCTCTCTCTCTCTCGTTTTTTCACAGTCAGTCTCGGCCTTTGCGAATTTACTCTTTTTTGTGGGTTCGCGCGCTGCGATTTATGGGCCTCCGGCGAAATGTTTTACAGATTTTTCCGCGGCCCCAAGGCGATTTATGGCCGCTTTCGCGAGAAAATTTTAACATGCTAACGCGGGATGGAGTTGCGCCCTAACCCCCCGCTCTCTACCCTCCCCTTCATTCTCCCTTTATATCCGTTTCTGCTTTCTCTTGCCCCGCCGTCACTTCAACATCTTAACTAAAGCGCGATTTTTCTTTCTGACCGGCTGGCTCGCTGTTTCAGCGCCACGGCTACAGAGAGGCGGAGAAGGAGTAAGGGGGGGGGGCGAGGCGGTTAAGGGAGAGGAAAAAATTATTGCCCAAGTTTTAGCGCAAAAGTATTAAGGTTTTCCCGCTAATTCGACATTGATTAGGTGCTCCGATGCCGAGAGCTTTCTGCTTTGGACTTTGATTTATGCATATTTATGAGTACTGACTTTATTAATAGTATAGCCAAGATAGACCTGGATCTTTCTTTTAATAAAACAAAAATATCTTCAATTTTTAAGCTTAGTCGGTTATTAATGATTTATTAACAGGTGCTAATCAGACTTATTTTAATTAAATATGGATATACTGATTAAAGTGTATTTTCAATCAGTAGTATAATCTATATTCGGTCAGACTTCGAAATCGTTCCACTTGAATAACTTAAATATAAAAGGCTAAAAAGTTATTTGTATGCTGATCTTTCTTATTAATTGGTTATTTCAAAATAGATCATTCGTATAGCAATTGTATCAAATAAGTAGTAATGTTCCGATTTGGTCAGACGCGCGAAAAATAGCATTCGTAATTTAATCCGACGAAATTCTTTGGCTATACTATTAATCATTCTAAAAGTAATTTATTTTCAATAATAATAATAATAATAATAATAATAATAATAATAATAATAATAATAATAATAATAATAATAATAGTTGAAGAAGGATAAAAAGAGAATATAATTATGGTAGATTGAGAAGTAAAGGAGGTGTAAGAAAAAAGAAAATTCCGTCGGAAGAAAATAGCCATAGAGGCATGGACTTGTCTTTGGCAATCGAGTAGAATGGATAGTGGGCAAAGACGGCACTTACTTGACACTCATAGGTCCCGTTGTCTCTCTCCTGCACGTACTTGATCTGGAGGGTCCAGTCATCCGAGCTCTCGGGATGTAGCACTTGAAACCGCTCGTCATTCGTATATGTGAACATGGAACTGGTCAGGACGTGCCAATCGCGCCGGCGAATCCAAGAAATCTGAAATCCGAGAGCACATTTACGTCAGTCACGTAACGTCACGTAACCGATCTCTCCCCGGTATAACCGGCCAGCTTCAGCTAGAGCTCGCTTTTTTCGCTCGACCAGCACATCTCTTTCCCGCGCACTCGCTCACTCTTTCTCCCTTTCGTGTCATCTCGTAATAAGGCCAAACGCCTTGTCAATTCGCGGCGAGGCGGGAAAAAAGTGCTCTCTAGCGTCAAACAGCCGCGTAGCCCGGCGCTTAGAACAAGCTCCTGTGACGTGGGCCAGGCTAAAAAAAATTGGACGTCCGGGGCTGTATTTTATAGAATAGCTCTGGCAGGGATGGAGAGTGGAAGAGCGCTTGGGAAAGAGAGGAGGGGGGCTTAGGAGGATACGGGGATAGTTTTTCTCCCAGCGGAGAATTGCAGAGAATGAATTTTTAGTAAATCCCGTTCCCAGTGAAATAGAGTCGAAACTGCGCTTCTCTTCTCCTCCCCCGGCAAGAGAAGCACGCAAATAGTAAGCGAAGTTGAGAAGGTGTACACGTACACTCGCAAATGTATATACGGAGCTTGTAAGATAGGAAGGCCTACGAGGCGCTCCGTGGGGAACCGCAGGCTTTCTTCCCGAAAGCGTCTTGATCATCCGGCAAGAGCTCGGGAGAGCAATAGAGAAAAATGAACGGACAAAGTGCGAGGCGTAAAAAAAAGGAGGAAAGCGGCGCCTTCGTAGTGGATGTGAGAGGAAAAAAAGTCCACGTGCAGGTTAGATTTGTGTACTGATGGGCTAAGGCTCTCGACGATTGAGGCCTGCTCTACTTTGGGGAATAGAAAAAGTCTGGAAAAGTAAATGATCCCCTCGAAAAGTGTATAATACAAAATTTGTTACTTTTTTTTCCTTCGTGTCGCTGCTCGCTTGAAAAGTTGATCGAGCGCTAACGAGAAAAATGTGTTCGTACAGCCGGGTAATTGATGGATACGCTCGGGGCCTGAGGCGAGTAATAAATGACGCTAAACGAGATTAGATTACGCAAGGAGGTGGCGTATAGGAAAAATATTGCAAGAGGACAGGGGGCACTGGGGCTGGACTGAATGAAATATTTTTAACAGAGTCTAGCCGTTAACTTTAGAGCAGAGATGAGGAAAATGGGTGTAAGGATAGCGTGTGCTCGGGGAATCTAGGAGGTCGAAGGAGGGCCAGGAGGCAAGGAAGTGCACGATGCATAATGCATGTTGTACCAGAGGCAGACGCGCAAACGAACCGACCAATCACGGGCTTTGCGTAAGAGAGACGGAGAGAGGTGAAGCCGGTTAAGTTGCTAGGTCGCGAGAAACGTATAAGACCCCGAAATTAATGCTGGACGATTACTCGACGTCTCTCTGGCCCGGCAGCTGCTTCGCTTGGCAAACTTAATATTACGCCGCGAGAGAAAGAGCTGTATTTTGCATCATAATGCGCGTGTCGTCATCGCTGAGATAGGCCTGCTTTAAAGTGTCGGTTCGGCTTCGGTTTGATCTGCCGGTTACGCTCTGCTAAATAAAAGGGCTGCTTCGTTGAGCTTACGCTCGAGCTAGAGCTTGCTTTACATGCTCGATTTATAAATGTGCGGCAAAAGTTCCAGCTCGGGCAAAAACAGAAAAACAACTTACTGCCTAATAGCAGGCTACACATGTGAAGTGAAGTGCCAACATACCGTACGAGGTCAGCGATCTCATTATAATAAAAAATACCGGCTCTGAGAAGGAGTCACGAGTCCTCGGTAGAGTATGAAAATCAATACTAATACGTGCTCTAGCGGCCAAGTAAGCCAAAGAGAAAGTCAGAGAGAAAGAGAGAACAAGCTCGTGCGTGACTGAGCTTTTGCGTCGGAGAAATAAACTGCCCTTCTTATACATATTCTCTTGGAAAATTTATTGCACGAATCAAACCCAATTTTTCACTTTCAAGAGATTTCCCAGACTTCCCCTGACCCTCGGCAGAAACGAATGCGACTACGACAGCCGATAATGAAAAACAACAAGCTAGAAATTAAAAAAAAACAACAGGAAAAAACAGAAAAAACAAAAACAACAAGAGGCGAGGGACGTGCAACCAAATTATCGGTCCATCCTTGAGATAAGCCAGAAGGAGCTTCTTGTAAAAGGGAATGAAAAACGATCGTTGGAGGGGAACTTAATTGATCCTCATCAAAAATTGAATTTGATCGGAAAGCAAAGTAACCGAGCACCGGTTCTTAGGCAAGAGAAGGAGGTTGGCGCGGGTTGAAGGAAAGAGTGAGCAAGAGAGAGAGAGAGTTGGTGCTCTGATATACTGGTTTGGCGCACGCGAGCTGCCGCCGTTGCCGCGTCCGTCTGGCAAATTGTTCCCGGGCTTGTTTCACTTTATTACGCCGATTGCACCATCAATTCGTAGCTAGCCAGCCCAACAAGCAGCAGCAGCAGCAGTAGCTGAGGGAGTGAGCCTGGGGCCCATTGAAAAAGTAATTACAGGCCGCGTGAGAGAGAGAGAGAGAGTCTTGCCGGCTAGGTGCAATATCAGTGTCGAATTAGTCGGCGATTCAGAATCGAGAGCGCGTCCGCGAGCACCTCGGCCAATCACGGAGAGCTTGTTAAGCTTGGGGGGGGGGGGAAGAGAAAGATCGTTGAGACGCTGTGATAGTTAGACGGCTGCCGTTATCGCGTTCGGCTCCCTAGGAGTCGGCCCCGTTACCTCTTCCCGACCTCTTCCTACCAGGGCCGTATAACTGCCATTGTTAGCTGCTCTCTGCTGATGGAATTGCCGAAGCGAGATAGAGAGCGGGACCAGAAGGTGTGTCAAGCCAAGGATTCCGGACGTCTCTCTGCGCGAGCAATTAGTTATGGATTTATTTCGCACTTTATAACTTTCCAGGCCCGAACGATCCGCCCCTTTCATACTTCCCAACAGCCTTTCAGGCGCGCTTCTCGCAAGAACTGCGCTACCTTTGCGGAGAACAAAGCTCTGACCTGCGCGCGCTAGAGGGCCTAGCTAAGCATCCTGGCCGATCCCTCTCTTACATCGACCCTCAAATCTATTATGCCACTTGGCTCTCTATTGTATTCTTATTCCGCAATAATACTTTTCTCCGGATCTCCGGCACTTGGCGGCTTGTTCTCGTTTTTTCTTTTTATTTTTCACGAACCCTTCTTCTATACAGGGCAAAGTACGTTTAAGAGAAGTGAATCCATTAACACTTATACCCGTTTAAGCTCGTTTTTTTAAATTAAATTAAAAGTTTTTTATGCTCGTTTATATTTTGCTGGATGGAAGGGTTGGAAAGAGCAAGTTCGTTTCGGATTTGATTAAAAAAAAAAAAAAATGGAAAAGAAAAAAATCCAGTACAAGAGTAGAAGGAGAAAAAACGAGGATATAAAATTAGATTTTTCTCGAACTTATGATAGTTGTAAAGTTTAGCGCGCAACAAAGTTTATTTTACGGAGATGGAATTATTCTGAAATTTCAGGATTCAAAATCGTCGGAAAATTCTTAGGCGTCCCGTAAAAGTTTTTTGTTTCGAAGAGATGAGAGAAAACGTATAGGCGGTAATTATGAGAAATGGTCTTGAAAAAACTTTGGTGTTTATGATTATGAATTTTCAAAGGAGTTTGAGAAAAAAAATAACGTCGTTTTGTGCAAATAAAAATAAATAAATAAATAAAAATAAAATTGACTAATTGTCAGTATTCTGAGCAATTACTTAGTTACGTATTAAATTTTACTTAATGAAACATGTCGAAGAAAAATAAAATAAATAATGAGGAAAATGCAAATTAGGAGTGCCATACGATTGGTATCGATTCTTTTATTACGAGCTTGAAATCACTGGAAGCTATCTTTTTAGTCTGACATCAAACGAAAATTGAACGCGGCATTTCCTGATTGAATGGCGTGTCAATTAAGAGCATTAAGGGTATAGGGTGCTGGGCGGGAGGGGGTGCGGGGGATATAGACAAAGTAAGATTATATTGCTGAATAGCGCTGCAGTCGGGCAACATCGACAAAGTGGGCAGCCGCAATTTTCGTGCCTCTTTTACTCGGAATAATGGAAAGCGAAAAAGGGGAATAATTTACAAGAAGAAGCGGAGCAGCATTTCCGCGCTATGCTCGCTGGATGGCTTTCCATCGAATATCGATCGAGTAGCGCTCTCGGGGTTTTTTTTTTATTCCAGACAACGGCCTACCGTGCTCCTATTTAACTTGCTAAGTTTTGTCCCGAATCTGCCCAATAGCCGATGTTCCTTTTGTACCTGGCATATTTGTGTGTCCGTGTCCGTGTGTCCCTCCCTGCCTCGCGGCTCCTCTCCTTATGCGGAGTAATACTCGATCCGCAATCTCCATCGGCGGGCATCAATCTTAGGTGGGTCCATCCACAAATCACGAGTGAAACTCAGGGCTAGGAGTCCGCAGAATCTTGGAAGCTTTCCTACTATTTTTCCGTCCACGTCATTTAGCCCGGCAATTGTATTCATCATAGCATTATATGCTCTTTCAATGAAATTGCAAGCTCACCGAGTGAAAAGCCCTCTATAGACCGTATATTATATACATATCGTCCGATTTTTCCTTCTCTTTCTCTACACAATGGCCTTTTTCATTATTAACCTCGCGTATTACTTTGACCTGCATAAATATTACAATTTGACATATTACTCAGATAAGCGATCATTTGAATTCTCATGAAAATAATCCCGACGCGGCTGGATATTAGATGAGCGCGGATCAGTGCTAAATGAACAAAGAAAATTGGAAAAAAGCAAGCAAGCCAATAAAGTGCCGTTCGTATATCTAGCCGGATAAATAATTTAACAAGTTGGCGCACCAGTCATTTCAAATGCCCCCAGCAGGGTGAGGCTGCATTTTCAATGGGGCATTTGGAAAAAACGAAGGAAAAGTAATAAAAGGAAATAAGAAAGGCAAGAAAGGAAGAAAGAAAGCAGGGAAGACAAAGGAGAGGCAGAGGAGAATCGAAGCGGAAGCTGGGCGGAAGCCGCAAGGAATAGAGACCGCGACGGTGCATCCTTCTTCGGGCAAGAAGAGAAGGTGGAGGAGGAGGGTGAGGCTGGTGCTCGAGAAGTGGGTTGCGTGGCTGCACTCGCTGCAGAGGCTGCGCGGCCGAGAACGAGCGAGGATTTGCGGTGCGGGAAGAGGCAGCGACGCCGGCAGCAACGCCGGCCGCAAGGGCAGAAGACGGAGCTGCCGCTGGAAGGAGCAGTGCTGCTGAGCATAATAAAGTAGCTCGTCTGGCGGCTGTGGGTGTGTGCTGCGCGTAGGGGCGCTCGTGTGTGCTTACCTCGGCGTCCGAGACGCTGCGCTCGGCCAAATTGCGAACCTTGCAGTGGAGAAAGGCGGTGCCGCCGAGCTGGACCGTCACGTTCGTCACGGTGTTGTTCTCGTTCGCCTCGTTGACCCGCTGCAGCTCGTCGAGGCTGCTGTACCAAAGGGCCTTCCAGTCCGACGGCACGCTGTACGGTATCCGCCGGTCTGAAACAAATCACCGGGAAAACTCTCAACGATCTGCTGCACACATATTCATGGCTTCCCTCCCTCTGTCAGCCAGCCACGCTAGGCTTCGTCGCCGGAGCGATTACGTTTTTCCCCTTCCCTCCCTCCCTCCCTCTCGCTATCTCAGGCTCCAAGGGATAAGCGCCTCTATCGCCAGCCCAGGCCCGTCCTCGTTCTTTTTCTACTTGCTGCGTCTTCGTGTTGCTAAACAGCAATTACTTTTAATCAGATTAACTTGTCGACGAGGAAGCGCGACGCTGAATCGACGGCTTTTAAACGACCTGCACGGCTTGATTTCAAGCGCTGAGGGCAATAGGCCCCCACGCCTCTGCCCGTATAAATACACTCGAGAGCCGTGCTCGTCGTTACTCACCGGAAAAATAAACTCGTTTTGTGGGCGGAGGCGAGCCATTAGCGCACCTCCCCCAATGCAAACTATACCCTCTCTCCAGGCGCACTTCCAGCCAGCTGTCCTCTAAGCTCTCCTCTACATTCCGCGTAAAGAGAAAGCGACGGGGCTGGGGGAGCGAGGCGCACGTCGCGGTTCGTTCGTAATGGATCTTAATACCGAGAGACGTTAGCGGGAGGCGAGTGGCTGAAAATTCTGCCAACTCACGGGGGTAAGTAGGTTGCTTAAAGGTCGAGCACAATGGAGGCTCTTGTCTTGTTCCAGGCTCCCCTCGACAACTTTCTCCCCTCCCGAGAGCCCTGGGCCCTCCCCCCTTATTCCTCGGCTGCCTGCTCGCCCACGATTGACTTCTATTATTCCGCGGCAAATCCTGCGCCGAGGTAAATTAAGTCCTGAATTTCGGATTATTATTCGCTTGTTTGTGGTTCTCAGCCACTTAACTCGAGTCTATCTACTCTCTCTCTCTATCTATCTACCATATAACCTCAAGCTAGTCCGACTCTCTTCTCCCTTCCTTCCCTGCTTGGCGGCGTCGCTTGCTCCTGTCGAATTACACCTTATCGTGCGCGCCGAGGCTTAAGCTCGAGTCTGCAATTTTCCATAGGAAGCTCGTTTCCGGCCAGAGCTGCATTTCAAACGCCTATCTTGGCAAATATTTTGTAACGCCAACACTTGCTCTCTCTCTCTCTCTCTCTCTCTCTCTCTCTCTCTCTCTATGGGTCAATAAATAATTCGCTTTGGAAATTCGATAGGTTTACAGTGGCTATAGCCGCTCATCCAAATACGAGAGGCTTACTATTACGCTTCTCAAAGAGCCTTGGCTAACTATTTGCAACGCCGAAATGTTTTATGAGCTCGGAAAATATTTAATTAAATAAAATTCATTTGATTCGATCAAATGAAACTCTAGAGTGCGCATGCGTATGTATATAAGCTGCGAGCATTGAATGTTTTTACGCCGGTAGAATCCAACTCTGGCGCGTTCTGCTATTTGAACGCATAATTAAGTTTAAACAGCGCAAAGAACGAGAGAGAAAGAGAGGGAGAGAGAAAGAAAGCCAAGGTTTGCTTAACGCTCGAGTTGGATTTTTTTTTAATGGTGGTAGCAGTAGCGCAGCAAAGCTCGCAAAAGTAACAACTTTTTGGCCGGTAAGAAAAGCGAGCTTTTACGTATTTAGGTATATGTACACGCGCGTATATGAACGCGTCCCCCACCAAATTCCGCAATTTAGCGCTTTGCAGAAGGCAGTAGCCCAGCCTCTGCCCTGCTTCACTTGAAGCAGAGCTAGCACGTATCCGGAAATGGAATTTTCAAAATAAACTTTTAATTAAAAGTCCCAGCGCGAGATATAAATTAGAGCTGTCTGTACTGTATACACAGCGCGCATGAATTTCAAATCGACTCGCCTGAGAGCATCACTTCGATAATAGAGTTTTTAACGGACTTTTCCTCTGTCCTCGGACCAGTTAGACGGAGAAAGAAGAGGAGTCGGTAGACTCCATGCATCGTCGCGGAACACCTGCACAACGCGCACTTAACTGTTCTTCCGCGACGAGCCCAGCCGCCAGCCCCTACCTGGCTCCCTTCCTCCATCGCTGAATTATTTTCCGCTTGTCTACGCCCCTGTGCCGGAGGAAGCAACGCGTTTTTTTCACCTACTTTATATCAGCGCTTTTTAACGCTCCACTTATTATTTACGCGGCTGTACGTATCTCTCGCTCGTATACAACGAGCATCGCACATGCAAGCCTGTGCGTTTGTGTACTCCACGAATTTCCTGCGTAAACATTTTATACACTCTGACGGAGGCATGGGGATGAGGAGTTCCGTGTGCGCAGCTCGGTTTAATTATTTATCTATAGCTCGGGCTGGGCCGATGGGCGATGGGCGGTGGGTGGGGGGGGGGGCGCAAATTACGGTGTGGCAGCAGGGCCCTCGCTGATGCGTTTGCGGCCGGAGCGCAATTGACGACGCAAACGCCCTCGCGCTATCTCTCGTAAATAACTGGCCTTTTTTCACTCCTTTTTTTGCACCTCCCCTCGCACACACAACGTTGCGAGAGCGAGTTATATTGTCGAGTTGGTTCACGGCTTTACCAGTCATTTCAAACGCTCGAATGCTTCGGATGAAAACATTCGTTTTCCGCCTATTACGATTGCGCCGGGCAAAAAAGAAGAAAAAAGAAAAAAACGAGTTTTGCAGCCGTCGCGGTTACCGAGGACGCGTCACTGTTTCTTTAACATCTCTTTGTTTTTATCAGGCTTACATAAGCCCCGATATGTATGCGAAGCTGGAGATGAGAAGAGAAGAGAGACGATAGCGGCGGGCGAGGTGGTGGTGGTGGTGGGGGGGGGGTTAAGAGTAATTTGCCGGAGAAAAGGAGAAAGACGATATATCAGGGGGACTATCTATACTACTTAGTGTCAGGGCAGCTCGTCAGCCGAGGCCTACTGCGATGGCACTTTTGCTTACGCGGCCCACTTTTTTGTCTTTTCCTTCCTCCCGCTCATGGCCCCGGCCAGCTGGCCGGCCTCCTCCCTCGTCATCTTGGTCCTTTCTCTCACTTGGGCGCGGCGCGTTTTTGTGATTTTTTTGCCGTCCGACGAAGGCTGCCGAGCGATTTTACACGGGCCGAGATGAGCTGAAAAAGAAAGGGGCCGAGGGCAGAGGGTGACGGCTAGAGAGAGACCGAGGGCCAACGGGGCCGGGGAGCTTGAGCCCAGTGGCAGGCTCGTTTCGCTAAAAGCAGCGCTCTTCCCTCTTCTTCTCCGTGACGCGAACAAAAAGAGGAGAGCGGCATTTATTGTTGAAGTTTCACTTTAGCCGAGTGCCGCCGGCTCCAACACCGTCGACCACGACGATGCCAGATTCTCGTGCTCTGGCCAGCAGCAGCAGCAGCCCTAGGCTTTTCATACCCCCGTTCCTGGAAAATCAGCGCTTTAATCGGCTGCTGTTGCTGCTGCTGCTTGGTCTAGGGACTCGAAACGGACATGAAATCGTTTTGTTTGAGACCCTTTCTCCACCTCCAGCTTCTCTGGCTGCCGTGCCAGTCACAGCAGCCGTAGCAGCCTTCCTAATTAGACGTTTTGTTTCCGAACTAACCGTTTTCGCTGAGCTTGCCTGCTGCTGGTGCTGCTACTACTCTCAAGGACAGCCCTCGTCCCGCTTACTCGTTCACTCTTTCTCTTGCTTTCTCCCGTCGTCAGGGCGAATCTCATTCCGGCATTGTTGCTTTGCTTAATGTTCCAGCGTCATAAATGCAAAGTGCTTTCTCTACTTAGCTTCTTCCGACCCTCTGAGGCTGTACTTTTTTTTCTCCTCCTCCCAACTCCCATCCACTCCCCCTACTTGCTTTCTGATTATTATTCGCTTTGAACTCTAATGGATGCAACGATTATTTTTATGCCGATTGAAGTGGCCAGACAATCCGAACGACGAAGCAAGCTCGACGTTCGGATTAATATAATCTAAAGTAAATTAAAATTTTATCCGATCGTCGACGTCGATAAATTATTTCGAAAAGAATATTCAAGCTCTCTTTCTCCGTCGATAACATTATCAATTACGAGCCTTCAAGCTCCTGATACCGCACAAAGATGTCTTGTTTTATTTATGGCTGTATACATATATACGCCTGCAGCGGTTTATGCTTTATTTTATAAATCATAAACTCGAGGCATATATTACGCAATAAATAATCCTTTTTTATGCTCTTTCTCGCAACTATATGTATATGAAAAAAAAAACAAAGAAAGTTTTCAGAGGGACATTAATACGACACTTTGCTCCGTGTGGGTATCCGACGTTGAAAAATCACCTTTTCATCCTTTCTCAAATAAAGATCGCAGGAGCAGAAGAGAGAGAGAAAGAGGGAGAGAGAGAGAGAGAGAGAGAGAGAGAGAGAGAGAGAGAAAGAGAAAAAAGTCTCTGGAAAACTTATTTCGTAGAGCGAGCTTCAGGCGATAGCAGAAAAAAAGGAAAAGTTGAAAAAAAAGAAAAGAAAAAAGGGGGAAAGAAAAATCCGCGAGAAAAAATTGTTAATTTCAGAAGGGAAGCAACCTCTTAGGGACATCGCACGTGCATAACGCGTAATTTCAATAAGGGGTGGGCAGGGAAAGCAAGGAGGGAATATCAGAATCTGTGACGCAAAGTAAGAGAGAGAGAGGGGGGGGGGGTGAGAGGGCGATAGTGCCGGTGCGTATCGCCGACAATAACGTTATTCAGCAGGCGAGTGTCGCGAGCTTGCGACGATGGCCGGGGGATCTTACGTCTCCTCTACTCGCAAATACTTCCTTGCATTTCGTATGACTAAGTAAACAGCACGGTGGAAAATGCAAATTCGCCATACGTTTGCTCGTGCCGCAGAGGGCGCAAAAGTGAGAAGCAGAGACGGAGGGGAGAGAGAGAGAGCACAAACGTAGCCTTTCTTCGTTTTGTTATTATTATTACCGCTGCCATTGTCATTGTAATCAGTATTACATCTCTTGATTTCTTTCTCTTCCAACTCTCGTTCCGGCAAAGTTGTCTATCTAATAAGCCCCCCTCCCTTAGCCTCTCTCTCTCTCGCGAGGAGTAACTTTCTCTTCTCTAATTTAGCTAGCTCGTGGAGCAAGTTAACTATTCTATGGGATAATTTCGGTCTTATTTCGAGCTTCATTGTTAATTATTCGGAGCACAAGACAAATTGCATTTTTCACCTTTGTACGGGCATTTTGAAGAGGTAAAAATAGGAGGCGAGTATCGAAATGCCCTTTTTGTTATTCAATTAAGCTCATAATTAATCGAGCGGCAACCTAGTGTTTTTGTGTATTTATGAATAATCGACTGGCGTGATATAAGTTAATGATGTAATGCATATCGGGTGAATAGAGAGTCGGGAAGTTACTGAAAAATACTCAATTAAACGCCATTAGCCAAAGAGCTTATTAAAGTCGAGCATAATAAATGGGTAGGAGGGAAAAATAGCTCGGTTGCTCGGAGCCCTGTTGAAAAAGAAAAGCAGAGCACATATCTCAGTGGATCGAGAGAAAGCGTGGATAGGGAGCACTTAAAGCTTACGAATAATTCAGGCCGATCGATTGCTACGTTAGCGGAGTATAATACTCGGCCGATGCCCAGATTAAATAACGAATAGCGGAGAGGGTATAGCTTGAGCTTTGGCATGAGCTCGCGGCCGCCTCCACTTTCCTCCGGTCTTTAGAAACGCGTCTCTGGGCGCGTCTAATTTGCATTCCGAGAATGAAGCTTCACGAGCGATCAAAGCCTCTCTGCGTTTATTCTAGGCAAACGGGATTGCGTTTCGCACTTCTTCTTCTTCTTCCTCTCTTTTCAAATTATCCTCCGGGATTTCTTGCTCGTTCTTCCGAGGCTTACGGTTATGAGCACAGCCGGCAAGCTCGCGAAAGTAAAACGCACAGCCGCCGAGGAGGATGGGGCCAGAGATCTGCATGAATTTGCCGAGCGGTAAAACGGCCCGTTTCCGGTCCCCGGCATGCATATAGCTATAGATAGGTATACGTACATGGCTACACACAGCTAGGCGAACCTGAGCTCTTTGCTGGGCTTTTTCGTGGCCTGGCCAGAAAGACGGAGCGAGCGGAGAGAAAGCTGCTCCGGAAGAGGAGCGTTGAGAGCCGGGCACACCTCTTCCCTCCGCTTCCATTGCCCCTGCGCTCCTCTCCGGAAATAAGCGTCTCGGACTCTCATCTCTCGAGCAAGAGCCAGAGTGGAGCGCCCGTGACTAAGGAGCTGCACGCGCCCGAGCCTTACACGGACACGAGCTCTCTTTCACGCGCGCGCGCGCACACGCGTGCATTCGTTATAAGCCGAGGCGCGTAGGAGGAAAAATATATGACAGAGAGGCTAGTCGGCTCGGAGGAAGCTGGAGAGGAGGCTCCGGAGCGCTCGAGACTGAACTTTAAGCTTTTGAATGCGGGAGCGCGTCGCCGAGCGGCCTCTAAGCCGGCGCGGCCCCTCCTCCGACTCTTTTCTACCTCGGCCCTCGGTCTTTTGTTTGCCCCACCCCTTACGGCACACAATGCCAGCTAATACAGCGAGAGGCTACTTACTCCGTCTAGCTGGCCGGCCCGAGGCTTGTATTCTTTCGCTCGGCCACCCACTCCCACCTTACTTTATCAAGCCACGTGACTCTTGAAACTATATTTCGCGGGATTCCCACTTACCCCCGGCCGTTCGATCTTCCATTACTTTTTCTCCTTCTCTAACTCGAGTGATTTTTATAAAATCCACTTATCTCTCGCTTAATATAGCTTTCGAAAAGGCCCTTTCTTTTATCCCCTCTTCTTCTCCCATCTTTTCTTTTAGGCGAGGAACAAAAAACAAAAAAAAAAATACGAACGTTAGATTCCCTACTTCAGTGTTTGTAAAGGAGGAATTTACCTTGACGCGAGCTTATACCAGTGCGACGCAGTCTACAATGCGGGACCAGAGTGTTTTCTGGAAAAACGAAAATAAAAAAAATCCATTTTCTGTCAGTCTGTTTTCCTCTGGAAAATGCAATTTTTATTTGCATAGTGAGGGAAGAACCACTCCTCAAGCTGTTTGAGCACAACGGATTGTTTTTGCGCCGTCCCAATATATAAGAAATCACCCTTGGCAACGTTGGTTAATAAAATTTTAAAAAAACTCTCCGATCGAATCCATCATTCCCGAAACGATAGAGGTAAGATCTAAAAGTATACGCGTATAAGTAATACCGAGGGCTTGGACATTCTTAGCTATTTCTCTCTCCCTCTCTCTCTTTCAAGAGTAACGGCGCGCTGTTTGCTTTTTAATTGTACACTTCTGTTTATCATTACTTATTAGACCCCATTAAATAATCGCTATATCGTGCCTAATAATCGTGGGCAATTTTCTCTCTCGTTCAATTAGCCCCTATGTGAGCACTCGGTCTTCCAGTCGATAAAAAGACCTATAAATCACAGCGAATTCGTCGATAAAAGAAAAAAAAAGAAAAGAGGAAAGAGAGAAAGAGGGAGAAAAGCTGCTGCTGCCGCTGCAGCCCGGACGATAAACAGCAATTAGAGGGAGGTAGCAGTGGCGTGTGCTACGGAATCCGGGAAAGCGAGAGAACGTTTAGAGTAAACCCTGGTCGGGCTCGTCGTCCCAAAATCCAAACTTGAGAGACACAACGCTGGATAGGAGATCCTTTGAAAGTGTTCTGTTACCGCGCGCTCTCATGTAGGCGAGGGCCGAGGAGGAGCAGGAGGTTAACTGGCCAGTCTGCCGTGCGCTAGCGGTGGGGGAGGGAAGGGCGGTGGGAAGAGCTTGCACCACGGACCTGGGAGAATGCTTGACTTCTCTGATCCGCCGTTGGTTGCCTAATTGTAGGGTATAGTTGGCACGTAGCTAAGGGCAAAGGCACGTGCGCGCGCCCCCGCGTACACACAGCGAGAGAGAGAGAGAGAGAGAGAGAGAGAGTAAGTTGCGCTGCAGTCCGGGTCATCGAGAGGTCAGCAAGGGTCAGCCACTACTGGCGCCGCCCGACGGCGCCGCCATAGCTCGACAGACACCAAGCTTGCGGGGGCGTCGGGAGAAACTGTTAGCACTGCTGCTGGATAAAGGGAGCGTATCGTTCTGCTGCTGGCGGTTTTGAATGTGAGCTCAAAATCCACGCTTCGTATACACGCCTTGGGACTAGTAAAAAAATTTTGAAAGGCTAACTCAACCGCGCCCTCACTCACATTGCAGCTCGGCAAATCGACAAGTTCAAAATTCCCTTGGATGTTCTGCAAAGAAGCCAGTATTTTGTTTCGGCAGTGGCATAAAATGAAAACAAATTTAACTATTTCGCATTGACCTAATAAATATTTGATTGATTTAAAATATGCGTATATGACTGTACATGCGGATATGTACAGTCAAATGGACGTTTGATTTTTGAAAAAGATATATTTGAAAAAAAACAAAATTGTTGTAATATAAATATTTGAAACGCCGCTGGACTAACGATATTTAATTAAAACACACTGATGGAAAGTCAGGCAAATATTTGCACGTTGGTGAGTATTGTATTTAAAAAAAAAGAGCAAAAGAGTGAGTGTGAGGCAGAATTGCTGATTCTACAAATGCAGTTAGAAATTGTTTTATCAATACTTGAATATCTTTTAATTAAAAAAAAGGAAAAAAAACGAGGCAATATTTAAATAGCGGTCCTATATAAAGTTGCAGGGGTAAAAATGAGATGAGCATAGGTGTGGGCGAATTAAAAACGAGGTAGATAGCAGCAGGGCTCTTTGGGATAGCGAAACGTAACAATACCGTGGCGGCCGATAACGGCCTTCGTATTTCGCGACGTCGCGCCCGAACGACGATGGCGGCGGTGGTGGCGGCGTCGCCAGTATAGAGCCAGCGGCTGGGGCGCTGCCCATCAATTACACTTTATTTTCCATTCGGCCCACCTCGCAATAATGACCGTTAAAAGAGTAATTTCGAGTAATTTTCTTTTTTTTCCCCTCCTTTGCAGAGCGGGCCCAAGCGGCTCTCGTTTGAGCAGGTTTTTTGTCTTTTTTTTTAAAATTGTCCCCGAGCTTTTATCAAAGACCATTTGAAAATTGCATTTTGCCCCGCCCATTGTTTGTACGTCGAGCTTACGCGTTATTTATTCGTCTCCCGGGCTATCCTAGCCTCGGCCTTTCATTTTGCTAAAGGATCTCGACGCCCTCCCGCAGCAAAGTATCTCTCGCCGGCGAATAAATATGACTCGCGGGCTTACTTGCTTAATAAAAATCCTATTCAGATTACTTGACGAGCTGATCAATGGCCGATCCGGCCGCTGTCAATTTTCGATTGTTAATTATGTCCAAATTTAAAACAATAACTCGACGCGCAGAATTTCATTTGAATATTTTCACGAGCAAGGTCCGAGCTCCGTTCAATGGATCATCCTATTACGATGAAAGCTAATTTGAGTCGCGTTGTAATGAATAGCTTACATATCAGTCCTGTCTTTGTCTAAAATATACTTATATACATTCATCGATTCATTAAACTAAAAGTTTAAGCTTTAACTACTTTTTAAAAGTAAACTCAGCTCTATACACATATTTGCGTACGTATGCGTATATCATTTAACATATTGTTTAACGTGTAAAATGAAAAAGCCATTTGGCCAAGTATTAATATTTAAACAAAAAATTGTGTAAAAAATATCATCTAACGCTCTATCCTCTAAATGATAAATAATAATCAGAAAAGAAAAGCGCAACAACAAAGACAAACATTGCAGCGTAACGTAACATTACAAACAAACAATGCATATTGTTTATTCGCCACCGAGAAAATTTCTATTTTCAAGTCTAAAAACGCGATGTATTTATATTTACTTGGAATAAAAGGTATATGGAAAAAAGAGAGCAAAACGAGATACATAAAAAAAACAATCGTGAAAAGCAAAGAAACATATCTGACATAGGGGGGGAATTAAAAAAAAAAGAAAAATTGCCGAGAGACATAGAAAGAGAAAGAGAGATAGAGGGAAAGAGCGTATAGTAGAGGGCGTCAAAGAAAAAGCATAGCTAAATGGGCAGCTCTCGTGTCATTACGGCTGATAGTCGATAGCCGCGGCTGAGGGGGAGCGGCGATCCGAGGCTCTCGTCTGCCTGGCTAAATAATCCGCGCATAATGAGGACGGTAACTAACGAGAGAGCAGCGACACAGTAGCGGACTTGAAGCGACGCTCGCTCTCTCTCCCCCTTTCCTCTGACGGCCTGCTAGCATAGTAACGCTGAAGCTCCAGTACGCTGCACTCTCGGCAAATAATTGGCGCCAGGAGAAAAAGAGACTCGGCATGCAGGCATGAACACGTGCAAATCTCTAGCGCGCATCTTCTCCTCTAAAGCCCCGACGACGGGCGGGCTACGCTTAGCAATTTATCATTTCGTTTAGTCTTTTTTCTTGTCCTTCAGTCGGGATCGTTTGAGCATTATCGCTTAGCAGCATTATGAATTGCCATGTCACTAAATATCGCAGTTTCCCGGGAGAATGGCGAGAGAGCATAAGATGTGTTGGATGAAATGTTTGCTCGGCCGTGAGACTGAGTGGAAGCCAGATTATTTGTCTGTTCTCCGCTATTGCGCATATAGGGGCAGTCGTGTGACTGCAGCGGCCATTTGCCTGATATCGCTCGGGATATTGCGCAGGCATTCGCAGCCGGAGCCCTGTATACTTTTTCATTTGATCAACGTGGCAGGTATTCTCAGGGCGAGCAGCAGAGCAGCAGCTAATATCCGGCCCGGCTGACCAATGAGAGCGAGGAAAGTAATAAAAGCCCGTTGTCTCGGGTATAACCAGGCTCCCCTGGCCTCTCGGCACAGGCCTCGTCGGGAAAATAAAAAATGTATCATTCATTTGCTTGGGTTTGTTATGCAGATAGCTGTCCAGGGAGAATCGAAAACGAACGGGAATGAAAGAAGCCAGCGACTGCAGCAACAAGAGAAACTGCACTGCTATATAATAGTAGAGAAGCTAACACGCAGAAATAACCAATTGAAATGCGGCTAACTTTGCAAGTCTAAAGACGCCCGGTCGAGGCACGCGCGCGCGCGACTCGCCGGGCAAATAATAAATAACCCGCGTAAACAGGCCGCAACTCTCACCCTCTCCCTCTGTACGACATAGGACGAGGGTAGAGAGGGAGTGAGTGGAGGGACGGGGCTACCATAAATAAATAAAGCCTAATCCACGCAGCAGCTCGCCGGGTAATACGCCGCAGCGAATAATACTAAACAACGCCAGAAAGAGAGAGAGAGAGAGCTTGGTAATGCGAATAAATAAATAAATGAATGGGTAAACAAAGGAAGGGAGTAGAGAAGAAGATAGTCCGGCCGGATAAAAAGAGCAGGAGAGAATGGTGTAGACTTGTACGGGAGCTCTGATTTGTTTGCTTCCTTTTCAAGGCGTAATCGAAAGGACGAACAAGGGCTGCGCTTTATCAGCCGTATCTACTCGAACGCACAGAGCCAGAGATGGGAGGAGAGTGTCTGTTCTGGAAAAAAGCAGCCTCGCGTATAAGGGCCGGCATTTTACGATCATAAGCGTCGTCGTCGTACTTTCTCCGTCGCTCTTGGCATTATGGAGAGCTGCTGCCGCTGCAGGCAGGCTGGAGGGAAGTATAGGCTTGATATATAGGTGGCCGCGAAAGCCCGAGGAAGCCGGCCGTCTGGGCAAACTCATATGCGAGCCTCCTCTTCCTTCTTCTTCTCCGCGTCTAGCCAGCAGGTCTTGCGATGGCTTACGGCCCGATAGCTGCCAGGCCAAAGTCCGCAAATAAGGAACCACGCGCATGTATAGCCTTACTCGTCCTCCGACGGGGATCAGAAGCGAGCGCTGGAACGAGGATGGATGACAAGCGCGCCCGCGCCCTCGAGACAAGACCGCCACCGCTCTCCTGACGACTCTCTCTCCTCAATACTTCTCTCCGACTACCTCCCTACAACCCTCCCACACTGCCCCTCTTTTCTCCCTGTAAAGCTCGTTGCGGCACTAGCTTTTTTTCTTTTCTCTCTCTCTCTCTCTCTTCCTCTCGATTCAATTACTTTGGACTACTCTTGCTGCTGACGCTGGCGGCTCAGCCGCTGCTTTTCAATAACTCAAAATTGCAGACTTTTCACTGCTGCGAAGCAGCTGGGGCTTTTGCCCTTCGACCATTGGCTGTTTTATACTTTGATTTAATTAAATATGTCAATAACAGATTTTTCACGGTTATGGTTTTTTTTTCAATTTTGTAATTTTCTTTTTTTATGACGTGCATGATGTAATTCAATATTGGGATGGTTTTATCGAAAAAATTTCAAACTGTTATTCGGCCGAGGTTACTTTTGTCTGCACGCTATCGAATAGGCGGGAGCAAGCCGGCTATTTTACATTTGTTTCGGGGAATAGCTAAAAACATTTCGAAATTAAGTGTATGAGTAGCAGAAAATTCAATAATTAATAAATTCTTAGTTAATGCTTGAATATTTTTTTAAGTTTTGTTTAAATCATAAGTTGGTACATTAGTTTTTGAAGTTGGCGGTATAACGACCCACTTTTCTCCAAACAATTCCCTTTTGTTGAAAAATTGAGAAACAAATTGTATTTTAGTAAAATTACATAATAGCTTCTAATATGAGAAATTTCAAAAACAATATATTAATTTCACACAACTCCGGTATAGAACAATGAATTCTTTGATCCGAATTTTCAAAACATTTTCAATGAACTTTCAACAAATTAAGTCCGTATATTACATAATAATTCAATTTGCCAGTAATTCTTAAAAAATAAACGAGATCTGAAAGAAACAAGAAGGCCACAAAACAATAAAAAAAAAAAAAACAAATAAAATAAAATAGTAAAACCTTCATCTCGGATTGCAATTCACGAGGCGATCCAAACATTTTTTTTACCCCATAGTCAGTCCGTCGCAAGGGTCAAGCAGGTACTTTAGTCTCGCTTGTTTGAGACACAACTCGGAATTTGAGCTAGAAAAAAAGGAATCAGCTGCTCCAAGTGCGAGCGTCGCCGGAGATGAAAATGTCGCGCAAGTGGAGGGGGGGGGGTATATGGCGCCTGGAAGGGCATAAAGGCCAGTCTGAAAGGTGCGAGCCAAGAGAGCAAGAGGCGCCGGGGCATGGCTTTATCACGAACTTATTTTCTGCGGGCAGTAAAGAATCTAGTAGGGCGTCGCCGCTGGCAGGCCGGCTGGGCCTATTACGCACTCGCTTCTCTCGGGCGTGCGAACGGCCTATTCTCCTCTCGGCAGAAGCGTGCGCGCGAATCGCGCGTATTCATTTGGTTTTATGGCGATTCCGCGAGCCGGCGCGCATATCGGGGAATAGCTTGGCTCGACTTTTTCTCGGGGACTGGTCGATCGATGTATCTTTCCTCGTTCCCCCCGGCAGATTGGCCGTTTTTATTTACTCGACTCTCGACTCGGGCGCGCCCCCCTGCCGCTTTCCTTTTTCCCCGCGCGCTTGTTTATCGCCAACTTTCTCCTTTGGCTTTGCCTCGGGATTTTTCTTCGAGCGCTACTCCAGTCTGCGCCCAACCGATATGGCACTTTGAAACTTTGTATTTTCATTTCTGAATTTACCGAAAACAAACTGCGCCCGGCTAGTAACCAGCCAGTCGGACGAGAAACGAGTACGAGAGAGGGGCTAGCTAGGTTATTGACAAAAGCTCGATTTCCAAGCGGCGCATGTATGCGAGAAAACGCTGCTGGCATATAGTGGAGAGAAAAAAAAAGTTTGCGCTCGCCGCGAGTCGGAGGGGGACGGTTGGCAAAGAGCGATATGAAATATCGTTGTGATCGGGGAAAAATTGATTCGGCCAAAGGGGCACTCCGTTAAATGGCCGTTTTAATATCCGTCGATTTGCCTACCGCCTGACACGAGTAAGCAAAAGATCAATTTAGCCAGGCTCCGCGCCACTTTTCTAATTTACGGATTATGAACTTTACAGCAAACTAACTGCTGGCCAAATTCGTTTATCTCTCGTTCTCTCTCTTTTTTTATTTATTTTTGCGAGTTTTATCTTTTTTTCTTTATTTTTCTTTTGTTTTTTTACACTAGACTAACTGGAAAGAAAGTTTATCATCGAAATTTCAATTTTCGCCGATCCTTGAGAATGAGCCAATTGTCATTTACTAAAATAATTGAGAATTCACTGTCCTGGTGAAATATAGCAAATACACACGCGTCGTGCCAGCAGTTCGAAATGTAGCTTGGCCACAAGCTCCTACGCTCAGGGATCATTCGAGCGCGGAAAAGGCGTCGGGATAACGAGGTTCGCGGAGCGTGACAATAGACACGGCAAACTAAATTCTCCAGAGTCCAGTCGCATAATACAGCATAATTAGTGAAAAAAATCTATAGACTACGTTGTACTTGGACTACGTTGAAGGCACAAAACGAAAGAAATATAAGCTCCTGGGAGGGAGGTCATAGCTCTCTCTCTCTTGGTCGTACGTAGTGCGCAGGAGGTATATAATTTGGCCCGGGCAGAGCCAATATCTGGATTTACGCGAGGGCAACGCATGAGCTACGCTATACCGCAATCTGCGTGTGCGCTCTGCGGAAATGTATACGGCGCGTCGCACGGATGAGTAAACGCCGAGCGTTTCATACTGCCCCGCCGCCGCACTCGGCCTGAATATAAGGACCGCGTCCGGCGTGTAATTCGCTGACCTCTCTAATAACGAGCCATTTTTATAATCGGACCGAATCTTTTTCTTTCTAGGCCCTCCTTTTTCTTTCGCCCTTTCCAGCGAGTAACAAGCAGACACTCAGCTGTTGAAATTTTTTTAAAAATGTTTTATAAAATGCTACTGATGGAGCGATACGGCTTGCCCAACGACGGTTTGTTTAAAAATAAGTCGACGGCTTACACGCGCGTTAGCCGCGCTTGTTCTTTCCTCCTCATCGGCCAACTCTAAACTCCGTCATAGTGATTCGAGCGATTGACGAGAAATTAGGGAAACCGGATTAGCTTGTTTGTCAAAGTTTCATTCTAAGTTACAGGCTTATTGGATTTGATAAGTAGTTAATGCGATCGCGGCACAAATCACACACGTGCCCCCCGAGCGCTCCTATACCTACACTGTCAGAGAGTTGGCGAAACGCGCGAATTTACTGCTCGCTGAATAGTTGAGTTTGTTTAGACGTGAAACGAGCTTAGCTATTTCAGGCTTGATTTAATAAAACACACACCCTCAGCCACACACTCAATTGAACAAGAGTCGTGCAAGTACTTTTTTTATCCGAGGACACATATCTATCAAAAAATAAAAAAAACAAAAACAAACAAACAAGAGGGGAGAGAGAGAGCGCGAAAAAGAAAGTGAATTGAGATACCGGCGGTGGCGGCAGCGAGCCCTTAAAATAAATTTTCCCACAGCGACTTATAAAAATAAATTCGACAGCGTCAGAGCAAGATGAGCTAAGCGGCAGGTTCAACACGCGCAGTATGTATCGATCGGGGGCCAAGCAAGCGAGCTTCTCGCTTACTTATATAAAAAAGTTGTCGTTGTCGTCGTCGCAAGTCTCACAGCGCAAGTTTTGCGCTTAATCAATCGTGAAAGCCCGTCGATAAAGCTCGCTCGAGATTCTTACGCGGGCGGCCCTCCGGTTAATAATATCCGCGCGGACGCGAGTACGAGCGACTGGGCGCATAATTAATGCGCGCGACAAAGCAATAGCCGCGTAAACGTGTAATGTATGATTAAGCGGGATTAGCAGGAGGCAGCAGTAGAGTCGAGAGAAAGATAGAAGAGTAGACAGGGGGCTGGGACAACTGAACGGGCGCATGCCATAGGACAGTCGTGCGATTTCGCCCGAGCATGCCTGTTTATTCCCCGCAGCCCCAGCCTCGCACTCTCTTTCTCTCGGAAGCCCGCACATCCCAGCAGCCCCAGCTCGATCCTCTCCCGTATAAATCATTGGGAAAGGCGCGTCGGGGCTCGCGCGCGGCTAAAATAATGCGCCGCCGCTCCGATAACGGCCGGGCGGAGGTGCGCGCTGACAGGCCCCTAGCTTTTCCCTCTCGGCAACACCCATACATATACGTACATCTGCACGTGTGAACAAATACATACACCCACAGAGCTGCATAGACGCGTACAGATGCGTGTGCGTTAGAGACTGTAGCATCAAGAGAGAGAGGGAGAGAGAGAGAGCGCACACGCAGCGACCTCCTTTCCCTACGCCCGCACCTCCCGCGGCCGAGCTGCGTTTGCGCCTCTCAGCCCACTTGGATTTGCGGGGACGCGCCGGCTGAGAAATGCGCTGCGACGCGCGCGGATTCACACGAAAAAACAGAGGGAGGAAAAGGGAGTGAGAGCACCGAGCTGACGGGCCTTGGGAATCGAGGCGTCGGCAACATCGACTCTCCTCTCCGTCTTTCTTTCTCTTCTCACCCTCCTAACTCTCTCCTACCTCTGCCCGCCCGCCACCAAGCTCGCTCGTATGGAAAATGCACGTACCTCGGCCCGTCAGGCTCTCAGCTGTACGTGCGCCCCCCCTCCCCCAAGCCTCCGAACGTCAGCTTTGCCCTGGCAACCTCACTTGGCTCTAACACCGATCTCACCGATGTGCTCTTCCCCCTCCCCGCGTAGCCTTCGCTCACCCTATCTATACCTCCTCCGACTATGCCACCTCATTTCTTTTTCGACGTCGCATTAGTAACGCCAAGTCACTCGGCTTATCCCTCTCTATCGACGTTCGATTCTTTAAAAAAGAATCCCAAGCTCGACGTTGCAAACGTTACAAATAGCACGCGCGGGCCACACCTTTCATTTCAATTTTTTTCTCACCTTTATTTTTTTCCTTTTCAATTTCCCAAGCGCTACGTGGATTCCCATGTATCAAACGGAGATCGACAGATGCAGATAATAAAACGAAAAAAAAAACAACGACAATAACAACGCATATACGCACGTGCAAACGCGGGCTCAATAGTTGATAATAAAAAAAAAGAAAAAAGAAAAATAAAATAAACAAAAGGGGAAAAGGGGAGAGAAAAAGCGTAACGGGTGACGAAACGAGCAGCCATTATGAAGACAGAAAGCACGGGAGACAGGCCAAAAGCGCGAGACGTTTTAATTCCGGGAGATAAAGCTAGAAATGCTGTGGTACGGCTGAGCGAGGAGGAGTAGAGTGTGTGTGTGGAGGGGGGACACGTCGGGGGGAATCCCAACTGTGACGGCGTCGTAAACACACGCGTGACCGATAAAGAGCCAAAGCAAGTATGTGTATAGTTGTGTCGGTCGAATATAGAAGGTGGCGAGGGTAGGTGGGGCTGGGGCTGGGGAGGTATGAGACAGGAGCAGACGCTGGAGATGCAATAGGCGGCGGGTCGTGTGCAATTTAAATTTCTCTCCCCGCGCGCTTTTATCCGCCCAGCTCGTCCTTGCCGCTTTTCCCAGCTCGCAGACACGTATAGCCGGACAAAGCGTGCGACAAAGCATCAGCCGGGGGGGAGAGGCGTGGTTGGTAAACGTTTTCACGCGGGCTGCCGGCACGCCAAGAGCTTTTACGCGTCTATCTGAAATCTCAAGCGCCGGTGGCGGCGGTTTCGGGCTGCACTCGAGGCCCGGGCAGACGCTCGATGGCTGTCGATCCCCGCTCTTTCTGGCTTTGAAGCTCGCAAGCTCGCCTTGTATATCCTCGTCGCCGCTGTGCTCTCTCTCTCTCACACACTCTCCCTATGCATTGCTTTTCTTTTATTTTACTTTCCAACGCGCGACTACGTGCTAGAGTAAGCCCTGTCTGAAGAGCGTAGATCTCTCAACTAGAAGGATACACGGAGCTCTATGACTCTCTTTATGTACTCGCGCCTATTTCTCTGCTGGTTTAAAAATTTTCCAAGCGCGCCTATCAACTTGTTTTTTCACCCGGCGTTATTGAACTTTAACCTTACACTTTGTGCACGTGCGCCTATTGCGCTATGATTATTTTTTAACATTCATAAGCAGTATACATGTATTTCCTTCCCGATAGTCGAAATAAATATTTTCCCTGAATAACATAACCAGCGGGCGCAAGCTCGAAAGCTCGAGAAAAGCCGTTATTTTCTGTCTCTCGGTTGATTCGGCGCGGTCTCGGGGCTATTCTTAATGCCGGCAAAGCGACCTAGGTTTTTGAGATGGAGCTACAGTGGGGATTATGTTAAGAATATAGAGCTCGTGGCTCTCTCGGCCGGCAAAAGCTCGGGGGAGAGAGAGCCCGAATTGAATGGACTCACCTTTGTCGAGGGATCTGGCCAGTAGGATCGTCGGCAGGATGAGAAACACCATGTACCACGAGAGCCGGTCCCGCATCCTTGCGAATTTCCGGGTCCACCTGCAATAACAAAAAGGCGTATACGGTTAGATGAGCTAGCTTGGGACCGCTACGCAAGCTGGGAGGGGGGCCAGGGCCAGGCTTAATTATAATCGTCCATGAATATTTTAAGCGCCGGCGACAGGGCCAGAGGGGGAGGAGAGAGGGCCGTCGACGCGCTGCTGCTGCTGCGGCGGCCACCGGCGCTATTCGCTTTATGAATAAGTAAATAAGTTAATTCACACGGGAAGCCGCGACGCCTCTCTGAGCCTCTCGTGCTCCATTCCACGAGCGTGGCCCCGCTTCACGCCCTGGCCGTTCTCCATCCACTTTACCATTGTTGTCGCGGCCGGATTTCCATTGGATTTCCGGCCAATTCATTTTTCTAATGTCAAAAGAAAGCGGCTATAAAGGATTCCAACACGCGTATATCGCTCTGGATCACGCAACAGTCCTCGGCGCTATTCTTCCTCTATACCTTCGAAATTAAGCACGAGCGCGGGCAGGCAGAAAGCAGAGCTTTTTCATCTTTGCGCCTTTCTACTTTGACCATGCTCATGCAGCCAGAGTGAGAGAGAAATAGAGCCTGGGAAAAAGGCATGCCTAATCGAGGAGGAGGAATGGGAGCTTTCGTGCGGAATGCCGATGGAATTGCGCAGTCAGAAGAATGACATTAACGAGACAGTGTACTTCAGAGAGGAAAGCTCTCGTTATTTACCAAATGAATTGTTTATCTCGCACTCTCTTCCCAACCCTCCTCTCACTCGTTCGCTTCCAAACTCCCATTGGAATTTTATTGAAATACAAGCTGAGCCAGGCGGACATTTTCATGGATATTGAAAAAATCCAGAGTACCTACGCACACATGCTTCCCGCACATTTCTTGTCTTTCTGAAAGATACAATATTAACCAGGACAATACCAATAACGATACCTAAACGGAACCTCATAATTAAAGTTACGAATACGTGTTGATTACAACTCTAGCCTCTCTCTCTCTCCCTCTCTCTCTTTCTCTATCCATGAATATTGAAGACATTTAAATTGGCGAAAATGCAGCGAGAGATAATGCGCGTGGCTCGTCTCTCGCGCGTACACGCTCAGAAAGCTCAAGCGCAGCCTTCCTCTATCCTCCTCGCCAGCCGGCCCCCACTCTCATGTGCATTAACATTTTAAATATTCATCAAGTTTTCTCGCGTCAAATTTTTTCGTCATTTCGCAAGAATTTGATTTACGACCGGTAGTGGACGCGGCAAAGCGCGCAGCTAGTTATAGCAATGCGGAAAATTCGTTTTATGAGGAGACGCGGAAAAAAGAAATGCGGAGAAAGTAGGCGATAAAGCGTGCGCATTTAGCAGATATAGTTGACAAATCGTTCGTTTGAAAATTGAAATGCCCAGGAAATAGAATTGGTGTATCTACATTTTATCTCCCCGACTATCCCCGGTCCTTTTCTTCCAAGTTATCATATAGAGGCTATCTCGGCGGTGCAATAAAAAGCCCTGCATGCTTATTGAACGAGGCTGTCCGTGGAGATAGTCAGCTGGCCAGGCCGAGCCTTTAATCGAAAATATTTAAGAGACGTGGGCGGAAAGAACAGAGGAGAATCGTGCGGCTCGAAAGAAATTGCCAAAATTATTGCGTCGAGGCGTACAGCCTGAGGCAGAGAAAGAAAAAGCGAGGAATTTCGCGCGGCAATGAATTCTCATCGGTGGCCCTTTTTTTATCCCAATGCCGGAGGTCTTGAGCAGCAAAGCAGTCAAAGCAGTGAGATGTGAGACGTAGCTCGTATACCTAGGACTAAGTCCGCAGGCGTATTTCCAGTTCGCGTGCTGGCTCAAATTAAAGAGGAGGCCCAGAGCAAACCGATGCAAAAATATCCCCTTCCCATTGCCCGACGCTCCTCTCGCTCTGTCACTGGGCCTCGCAAGCTGCGATCGTTATTTCTCGCTCGATAAATCGCTCTCGAAATTGGTGTATGCGTAGATTATATTCTCAAAGCTGCTAGCAGCAGCAGCTCGTGTCTTGCCAATGTCGGTTGGGTGATTTTTTTAGCGGACATAGTGTAGATAGGGTAGGGGACCATCAATTAAGTCCGTTCTATTTCGGTCGCGGGCGGCTATTAAAATGAATCACACTCGACTATTGAGCCGCAGGAACAATTGAATTGTAAAATAATAAACGCTTTTATTTAGCTCTCGGGGCTCGAACGGCACTCGCGGCGCGACGGCCGGGGCTATTCTGGATATAAGTGTTCTTCATTATAGTCGCGCCCGGGCTGGGAGATAGCGCTATCCTCCAGAGTTATCGCTCACACGTACTTGCATATACCATATACGTATATAGAAGCACAGCCAGTCAGCCAGTCGTGTTTTCATTAAATTTCAAAATGAATTTTATTTCGCCAACGCCCCCTTTCTTTTCTTCCATTCGCCGACCCGAGCGTACAGCCGGATTAAATAATTAAATAGCCTGCTAGATTAAAGAGAATTTAAAAAAACAAAACGCCCCTCCCCCCGACTCTTATCCACACAGCCGAATAGGTAGATAAAAAATGCAAGCTCTTTCGCAGTGTGAATCGTGAATTACGCAGCCTGACGGAACCCCGTTAAGTTTAATCGGGGCAGAGATATGCATAACGTCAAGTTATCATCCGATTGTCTCGGTAGGAATCTTTTAATTCGCAGAAAATTAAGTGACGTTGATTCGTTGATTCACGAGACATTAGCAGGGCTGAGAAAGAGGAGGCGTTGATTTCGAATTTATGACCAGTCGACTTGGAACTGTTAAAAGATAAGCAGTTGGAGGGAGTGGAGGAATGGGAGGGGGTATTGAATAAAAGCAGCAGCAGCAGACTGTCTTGCTCGTAGCTCCTACTATTTATAAACTCGGGCGTCTTGCTTCGAGCCGAGTCTAGTGTGCGAGTCAATTTTTTATCGGCGCGCCTGATCACTTATTCACGAGTCCATTATGCAGCGCTGGGGGGAGGGGGGCGCCCAGAAGAGCGAGCTACTTCTTGTTTTCGTGCTAAGGAAGAAGAGTAAGGGGCAGCCCGCCGAGGGCGCAGAGATTCCGTTGGACAGCTAGTCTTCGGAGACATTGAAAGATCGAGTGCGATTAAGGGGGAGCCTAGTGCCGGGGATGCGGAGAGGGAGGTCTAACGATGACGGGGCCGCGAGGCTAAGGATTTGCGCGCATTCCCAGCCCAGTGGAATCCGAGCCGGCATGGAATTCAGCAGCGAGGCCAGGCACGCCGGCGAAAACGTACTCTCCCCGAGCCTCTCTCCACGACAAAAAGAAACAGAATACGAAAAAACGAAAAACTAGCAAACTCGCTTTTACCCTTCTCGAGCTGTTGTACGCACTTGCGCGCAGTTTTGCCCTCTGTTTTTTCTAGCGCGCTCGCTCGTCCACAGGCAGAGAGAAAGAGAGCAAGGTATCCTCTGGCTTACCGCCATTCATTTAATTAATTCGCGAGCGAGCAGACCGCGATGTATGTTCACCTACTGCGGAAGTAGTCTTTTTCCTCTCTCTCTCTCTCCCTTCTTTTCTCTCTCAGCTTCTTTTCTTTGCGTTTTTTCGACATCGCCGCTTGTGTGTGTGCGCGCTTTTCCACTCCAAGTGCTAGCTCTACCCCCTTATCCCACCCCTTCCATCCTTTAGGGAATGGCGTACATGTTACTGCTCCGTGAGAGAAAGAGCGAGGGGGGTAGAGAATGTGGGTTGCCGGAGTAGCAAGCTTATACGTGTGACCTAGTCTTCCTGGCTTCATTTTTCCAAGAGATGTATATCTATACGCGCGCTTCCGAAACACGTATAATTTCCAGTAAAACTGTAACGTACATGGCCAAGCTTTTTTTTCTTATTTCAATGATACGAGACGTGTCCCATTGCAAATTTGAACTAACCCCCTAGATTGTTGATTTGTTTCCATCATAACTTGAAGTTTTCCGTCGCTCTCCTTTGGCTAAAAGCGAGATGGGAATTTATTCGTTTTTAGAAGCTCGCACGCGCGATTAACGGACATTATTCCGAGAGCTAAAATTATTCGTTAGCATAACGCGCATCGCACACGTGAGGATATACATAAACAGACTTGGAGTGGGCGGGATGGAAAAGAGGAAAAGAAGACAGAGTTTGTTCAGGTTCTCTAATTTTAATAATTTTAATAATGACGGCTGAGAGGAAAGGGCAAAAGGACAGATCGGCCGCATAAATTAGGGGATCCGAGGGTTCGGAGTGTCGAGGGGGCCCGGCAATACAACTCGAAAAAATCAACACGTTCGCATTGAAATAAGCTGAGCCGAATAAATAACATTAGAATATGAGCTGCTAGGCTTTGGCAGCGGTGGCAAGGGTGCGGCCAGAGCAGCCGATGACGACAGTTGTACGTCGGCGGAGACTCTGCTCCGGAGTCCGCCGGAGAGGCTTGCTGGCTAAAGCCGAGAGCGCACGACTCAATAGGGGTGGAAAACTTCAAAGCTGCCGATTGATCAAAAGACGCGTCTGCGCGATCGCACAGACACCGACGAGTCACGCCGAGGGGAGCTCCCGTAAAGACATTGCCCTGGCAACGCTCTCGCGGCCCACGGGCTCTCCGTATACGACCTCGAAGCCCTTGCTTCCCCGCTTACTCGGCCGAGTCGGCTGGCCTTCGAGATCGGCGTCACTTTAATGAAGCACTTTCACGGCACATGTAACGCGGGCCTGCGGTCGTGCCGCGAGGCCGACAAATTGCTGGGAGAGAACGCGAGGAGCGATCAAGCGCGAGTAACGCCCGGCAGCTGCGTGAGAATTGATTCTTAACCACCGACCGCACGCCCAGAGCGAGAAAGAGAACCTTAGGTTATTATTGTCACGGGGCTTTTCCCAGTTCAACCAAACCCACACGCACACACACACACTCACCTACTCTTTTACCGTTTTTCCAAAGCTTCCCGGTATTTACGTGCGCGGCTGATAGTCCGAACAAAATTTTTTTGCTCTGCGGCAGCTCTCTTTGCTTGCCTATAGCAGCTCTCTCTCTCTCTCCGCTCGCGCTATCTCACCCGGCCGCGCACTCTTTAGCGTTTTTTATAAAGATGCGAAAATAGATGAGCGGAGCGCTTTCTCCGTAGGCTTTGTGTACCGCGGCTTAGGCCCCGAGTGCTCGATTATAATCTCTGCTCTGCCCCCTTCGGCGAATGCATCTGACGCGTCCTTTTTATCCCTTTTACTTGCTTTCTCTATATCTTCCCTCGCTCCCTCCACTCTAACTCTCTCTCTCTCTCTCTCTCTCTCTTTTTCTCTTTTGCACTTTTGACTTTTTTTCTTTTGTTCTTGCAGAATCAATGCGATGGGTATATAGTTGAATGCCTGGATAGAAAAAAGCTCTGGGCGTTATAGTTAAATATTGTTTTTTTTTAAAGAATAAAATTGGCTTGTTTGAAAAGCTGCCATCGTTTTGCTTTAAGTTGTCGTCAAGATTTATGAGAAGTAAGGATTACTTTTGTCTTTATCGCGTGTTAAGGGCTACAAGTTGAGTGCAGAAAATTATTTGGCCGAAATGTTTTATTTAGTCAGGGAGTACAGTAAGAGGAGGCTGAGCCATATTTTCCGTATGCAAAGCTATGTGAAAGCTAAGCGACGTGTCAAGGGGAAAATACGTAGAGGGAGTTGTTCGTAGGTATAAAACCGTCTACGTAAAAGTATGCAAAAATGTCGGAATATATGGAAAACGCTTGTTACCAAAGCTAGAGGAGAGGCAGAGCGGGAGGGAAGGCTTGGTAATAAATCAATGATCAAAGTAGATATACAGTTTGTACGACTGAGGGCTTGGGGCTAGGTCGTTGGAGAAGCAGACGCCTGTGTTTGCTCTACTTCAAATATATAACGCACATGTTTTCGTACAGCCTGCCCGGCACAATAATCGTCCACTTTATACACGTATTTGGTGAAATTCCGACTATCTTCTTCCTGCGACTCTTCAGCCCCTCTCGCCCTGACGTGCTTATTTTTATTAAACTTGCGCGCCCGCGCGTCGCGTTAGAGCCTTTTCATTTTCGAGCTTTCGCAATTTTAAAAAACGCCTCGTTTTTACTTAACGAAATTATGATAAACATGCGCTGTATTTTTTTTTCAAAAACTACAAACTTGGCGTTTTACAAAAAAGCGCAACGAGCGGAAAGCGGGAAGATTAAATGATAACCCAGCAGAAAACTTACATTAAACAAACTCCGGAGTCTGATGGTATTGCGAATGGAGTAACGAGGCTGGCAAACGTGAGGCCTAACAAACTGAGAAGATCTAGGCTTTGTTGTTGGCATATATCAATAAGATATCTCATTCTCAATTGGGAAATTCCGAATACGATAAGAACGCAGTCGAGACTTGTCCCCGATCTGTTGACCTAGAGCAAGATAGAGAGAGAGAGAAAGAGAGAGAGATATTTCCTTGCGCAATAATGCAAGTTCATTTGGTATATGTCGAGCGCTTCGGACAGTTTAGCGATTGCGCAAAGCGTGTAAAGGCCGCATTGCTCGAGACACTGTCTCTCTCTCTCTTCTTCTCGTTCCTGCCCCTCCTCGTTCTCGTTAATCTCGTTTCAGCCATAAATGTACGTATCCCGTCGAACAGCTCCAGCTCTCATCGGAGACTCGTCTATTAATAACGAAGCCGCGACTCTGCTGTTTCAGCTTATATTCTTTCTACTGGGTGAAAAAAGGAGCGCCCGAGCGATATCTTTCTTGCGCGCGCGAGCCACAGCGTACATCGCGTACAACACGTCCATACAAGCTAGTGGCGCACGTGAAATCCATAGCGAATAATAAAAGAGTCGGCGAATATAAACTAGCGCGAGATAAAGCCAAGGTTCGCTGCTGGAATCGTAAAGCCAGAGAAAGAGGTGCGCCCAGAGAAACGAGAGAGAGGGCGAGTGGGATGGTTAGGGGGTCAGCACTGTTTTAAAATCGAGGCGCGCACGAGCGCTCCGGAGCAGGAGGAGGAATGCCCTCGGAGTTTATCCAGCGTCTACTGCTTTGGAGGGGGGGCGCCCTACACACAGCCTAGGGCCGATTCGCCGCGCATAAACTCAGTTCGGCAGATGTGTGCGCGGCTCAGCCTCCCAGCCTCCCTCCTCGCTGCGCCTCTCGCGCGTTAATAATTAAATGGCACGCCTAGGTGGAAAGAGCCGCAGAAACAGGGTTAGCAGCAACTCGCGGCTCCTGCATGTTTTATGGGCGAAAGCCTGCTCGTAGGTGTAGATCAATCCCCCCGCAGCCTGGGAAAAGGGGAGAGAGCGAGCAAGAGCCAAACACACGCGTGTACAAACAGTTTTCCTTTTTTCCCGGCTAATTAGCCAGGTTGTTGGCGCTATTCGGCTTGCTCTCTTCTTCTTCTTGCTTTCTTTCTCGAAACTGACCGATATGCCAGGGGCCAGCTCGTAAATCGCCCGGGAGACGGTTAATAGCGGGCTCATGCGACTGTATAGGAGGTCACGGAGAAGCAGGAGGAGGCGAAGAATAAAGGCTAGGAGGAGGAGGAGGAGGGCTCTACATTGTGCCCGCGCGTGCATAATTGGATTGGCTTTCATTGTTCACGCATGGCGTGCGCCTTGCTGATCGAGTCACGTGACACGCACCAGAGCTTTCTCATTCTAGTAGAGCCTCCTGCATGGATGTATACACACACACACACACACATCCTCTCCTTCTCTCTCTCTCCCTCTCTCTCTCTCTGGCGCGCGCGCGCGTCACCTTTAATCACGGTCTTATCTACGGCTGGTGGGCCTGCATTAATTTCTTACCCGCTGCGCACGCCACCGTTTGATTTCCCCTTCTCCCAGACCCAGAATTTCCAAGTTCGCAATCGCAAACTAGTTCTGGTGCTTTATGCAAAGCTTCTCAATGCTTTAGCTGTCTCTGACTCTACGTCTCTGCGTGAGACTCTCTGCGTTTGTACGTGTGTCTCTGTCTGTCTTTCGTCGATTTCATTAATTGAATCATTACGTCGGGGGATTAATAACTTTAAGAGCTGCTATATGGGCACCGGTTTGCTAAATCAAGGATTTCAAAGTGTCCTGCGCAAAATCTTTCTTTCGGCGTATACTTTTGTTTAGGTAAAAACGCGACTAGCTAGACTCGAACTCCGATAGAAGCCGTTCCGAGAAAAAGGTCGAATTCCTGGCGATCGGAATGCGGTTTGTTTACATTGCCGATTTATCGACGATGTAAACAAGAGAAAACAAAGGTACTATCAAGCAGCAATTCAATAAAAATTACAAATTTATTTATATGATGTTAACAGCCTGGGTCTGACAGCCGGCAGTCCGGCGGCGTGCAGCTCCCACGAATTTGGCGCGGAAATGCTCTAAATTGGAGCTTTGTAATTCGCCCGCGCGATTTGCAATAATCGAATCGGAGGCGGGCAGCAGTTTTCGGCGACGCGGGCCTAGAGGGCCCTGCTAATTGACATGCTCCAGTCAGTTACGCCTGGACGCTCCGGCAGAGAGGTTGCCCCAGAGCAACTAACTGTATCACCACCTGAAGTTAAATAGGGTAAGTCGGGGGAATATGCCATAGTTAATTTTGAAGGCAGGGATCTCAGAGATTTTTCAATATTTGAAAACAAAAAAAAATATGAGTAACATTCTGGAATTCCTCCCCCCCCCCCCAAGATACCCAGACAGAAAGGCTGTACGGGAAAGGTCTGGTCGTTTATGAATTGCAATATTGGCATTTACAAGATTGGAAGAATGTAAAAAGGAAAAGGGAGAGAGTGGCTTGCGAGTCGATAAAAATTTATCAAATCTTGAGTAGATAATCCACGAGTTGTATAAAGTGAGATAAAAAAAGGTCATCTCATCGGGTTTAAAGTGTTAACGAGTTGCACTCGTGTGCGCCTTGTATAGAGGGTAATTTAATGTGTATCTCGCGCGAGCGCACGCAGCTTTGGCTCTCGTGTCAATCAATGGCAGCCTCTCACTATGGCCTGGCGCACCGGAGTAACAGAGAGATTTCTTTTTTCCACTCGGCGATAAGTATTCGGCACGTACGGCCTCAGCCCCCCAGCCCCAGCACGGGATAATGGAAGCTGTAAGCGCGACGTGCGGAGTAGCAGCAGCAGCAGCAGGAGCGCTCGCGGCTGCACCGGGCCGAGAGACGATTGGATAGCTCTTTGTTGAGCGCCCAGTTGCCCCGGCGTTTTTCTCTTTTTCCACTCGATCCAACGGCCCTCCTCTCCCTCCTTCGTGGTCGCCTGCCTGCCTCCTCCGCTCAGCCGGAGAGCGGTTTTATCGAGAAATCGATACGCGCGGGGCCGCGTGCACGCGAGGCCTTAGCCTCTCGCCCCCAGTCTTTTTTTCCACCTCATCCAGCAACTCTCTATTCGCGAAAAGCTCGCTGATGGAGCATTCGCGCGCAACCTCTCACTCTTTCTCTCTTTTGCCATTTTTCTCGCGTTTCTTATTCACCCAGCTGTCCCGGTCGTATAATGCTCCGACATAGCGTTAGGAAAGCCAGGGAGAAAGCACTAGCGTCTTGCACCTGCTCAGGCGCCTGCTCTCGATCTCAACTCTAGAGAGTGAGGAAGAAAATAAGCCGAGAGCGCAGAACGCAAGCCATCGCCGGCCGGTAATAAGGAGCTCCTCCGTCCGGAGCTCTTCATCCCCCCCCCCTAGCCCTATTCGCACAGCTAGGGCTATCAAAAGCCCTCGCGGCAGTTTCTCAAGCAAACTTCCGTCCCTCTGGCCTCTGGCTCGCGTGCTACGGTGGCGGCGGTGGCTCTCAGAATCTGCCGCGCGGCCGACGAACTTTTCGCGGGACAATGGAGGCGCACACACACACAATATCCCGAGAGGCCCTCCGCGCGCCGAAGAAAAGAGTCCGGGATACACGACCGCCGCGGAGGGTCCATGCTTTTCCGAGCGTTGACTCGACCCCTCCAGCAGCAGCAGCCCGCGTGTGAATACACAGCCGCACGAGCGGACGCTTTTCTGACCCATAATTCCTTCCCTTTCTTCAACAGCTTCAACTCGTAGCTATCCTCAAGTCTGCGTGCTCGCGTCTGCAGTCTCGTTTATTTACTTTTGCCCGTTTTGTTTCAGTAATAGAGCGATGCCAAGATAATTGCTAGCGAGGGCAGAGAGAGAGGGGGGCGGAAAAGAGTAAGGGGTTTTTCGTAGGGCATTATAGTTTCAAAGGCGGTGCACTAGTGGCTTTGCGCGGGTGTAGGAAGCGAGCATGAACGCCTCGAAGCTTGTTCAACGTCAAATTATCGTCGAGGCTGGTGCTAGGGTAAGTTAGCGCTAAGTATGTTGACTCTGCTGACGAGGCCTCAAGTATAAATACTTTGGCTTATCAATTTAATTAATCGCGGAAGCGAGCAGCGGGCGCTCTACTCGCCGTGTATATGCAGGAGGCTCGAGGGGAGCACTACTGCCGCTGCTGTCGTAAAAATAAAAATTCAAAGTACGTTGCTCGAGAGAGAGTGCGCGGGCGCATTGTGTGCGGGGCTATGGACGGGCCAAAAAAGAGGAAACGAAAAGTTGGTCGGGACGGTAGTAGTGCGAGGGCCATAGGGCGAGGGAGTATCGTAAAACAATTTTTCAGCAACACGTGTCCGCGGATTTTTGTTCGACAGAGCGCGCAGGGCATGCCAGTATAGCAACAGCAGCAGCAGTGGGCCGTAAAAAAAGTTCCGCTTTCATATTCGACGAGGCGGCCTTTGATAAAAGTCCACGGTAGCAGCGCCAGCGCTTGCCGATAATAAAGGCCGAAAACGCCAGCTACAAATTGCGCAGCTGCGAGAAAGAGAATGAGAGAGAGAAATTTACGCAGCCGGGGCTTACAAAAGTGCTTGGGTAAGGGGCCGAGGGGCAGGGGAATTTGAAGAGGCGTAAAAGCACGGAGCTCTTGACACTTTCGGGGTTGGACGTGTAGGCTGGGTGGATGTAGCAGGAGAGCGCACGCGATCGGGCGCGCTCGTTACTCTCACGGGCCCCGTCGAATCCTCGACGCGATGAGGCGCGGCCGAAAGCTATCCGCCGGGCACGTATGTAGCCCTGGCCGCTCGGTCATTATTAAACGTCACTCGCGCTAACGAAGTCCGGCACGACAGTGGGAGCCGCTGGCTCGCTGGCGCACGCACGCCGCCATTATCGATTCGTGCCAATCGCACGCCACACACGCCGCCCGATCGGCCGGGCACGCACGCTGCCCACACCCTGACCCCCATCCCCCCCCCCGCAGTAGCTCTTGCGCACAATGCCAGCAGCCCGTCTAAGCCGTCTCTGCCCCTCGCAGCAGCCACGGCCCCTCTCCGCCCGGACTACTCGAGGGCAACTCCGATTGTTTGCCAAGCCTCTCTCCCCACAGCGACTACTACTCTCCGCCGCTTGATATACACCCTGTGCGCGAGCACGTGAGGCTACTGCACGCCCTCCTCGCCCGCCTCCGCCTCCTCCTAAGCCTCCCCCAGCCGATAAGCCGTCTCTCACGTCGAAGCGACATTGCTCGGAGTCTCCTCGTTGTCGTTCTCCTCATTGCCATTATTCTCGATTTTTCGAGCTACGCCAAGCCGGAGGGACTTGATATTTGACATGCGAAAGGATTCCGTTTTTGTTCTCCTATTGCGGCTTGCCGATCGGATTGACTATCCGGAGAGAAAAATCGGTAGCAGACGTGCTGGGGATAGCTTTAAACAGTCGGATCCTGGGAGCCTAGGCGGCTGGAGGTGCAATAAAAGAGGAAGAAGCCAAGTGTTCATCTAGTAGAATAGAGGCCGATATAGCAGCTCATGGAGAAATCCAAGGGTAGGGAAAAAAAGAAAGAGCGCGCGAGTGTTAAATGGGAGAGCTGGCTGCAAGTCTGATCGGTGAAGGGGGATGGATGTGTAACGTAGTATAATGTATAGCCAGAGAAACGCGGGGGGCAAAGGGGTTTGCTCTGTCTCGGTCGGATTGCTTGCCTGGTTGCGGCCAAGTTCCAAGGCTCTCGCGATTCCGAGGACAAGGGACGAAGAGGAGAAGAGCAAGAGGGAAAGAGAGAGAGAGAGAGAGAGGGCGGCGTGGGTGGGTGGCTGTTGGTCCGTTGTAGGAGCGGCAGACGGAGGAAGCTCTGGCGTCTTGGTCTCGAGTCGTTGGGCTAGCTTCTCCTCGTCGTCGGCGCGCCGATGTACTTCGCTAATGGAAAGCCCGCTCTGGCGAGAGTAATCGATAATGGTCCAGGCCGCGCCGATATATAGAGACGTATCTCTCAAAGGCGCCGAGAGGGAGGACGTGCTTGTGGGAGTAGCACTGGGCTAGAGCCTGGGCTAGGGCCGCCGCTGCGCGAGAAAGGAGGCTAAAATGGATCGTCTCTCGAGCCCCGAGAAAACATGTAGGCGAGAGCAAGAGGGAAAGCTGGACCGAGAGAGAGAGAGAGAGCCGAGCTGTAGAAGCGAAGCCGGTGTCTCTGTGTGGGCCGCTATTCGCGCTGCAGCGAAGCAAACAGGGCTTATCCGCCGCAGAGACACGGACTGGAGGAGGCTCGTTAGTCGCGCGCTCTCTACTGCTGCCCTGCTGCAGGAAAGTGCCCCACGCTCTTGCCAGGCCTCCTTTCGACTCTCTCCCTCTGTCTCGGGAGCGCGGGCTTTTCACGGCACAGGGCCGAGCACGCCGGATGAATTTAACCTCGCGAATTGGATGAGAGAGAGAGAGAGAGAGAGAGAGAGAGAGAGAGAGAGGGGAAAGGCGAGCCTGCTATGCACCGCGCGCGTGCCCCAGTTGCAGTCGCAGCCAGCCAAATAATTAAGCGGCCACCGAGACGGGCAACACATTGCTTTTGGATTTTCCTCGAGAGCCAAAGTGTTTCGAGCTTGTCAACGTTTTCGCCTGGCCCAACTCGTCGAGCTATTCTTTCCAAGACAGATACGTTACCTAAATCATTAATTTTTCCTTGTTTTGCTTATTTTTTAATTTAAAGCTTCGATCATTTGATAACGTAATCAACATTATAATATCGTCAGTGGGAATATCAAATATTCATTATCGTCATGTCGATCAATTAACGTAACCTAACCATACATACAGTCATCGCATTATCTCGTCGTCAAATCCTAATTAAATAGTACAAAATATAGCCATTATCACTGATAAATAGTCGCATCAAGTGTTTTGCCAATGCGCCTCGCCTATAATTTCTTGATCGCCAGGCTCCCTTTTCCCAGGCTTCGTCCGCCTCGTTATTTATATCAGATCTCGGTTAATGAATTTAAAATTTATTTAGCATTTATCAAACGTCACGTCCGCGCTCGAATGACAGTCGATCGGAAAACATAATTTCGAAATTATTTGTTTATAAGAGATTAAAGCACTCCACTTCAAGGCATACGTGCACATATAAATAATACCCATCTATCCTACACAACAGACGAGCAGTTTATTAATCCTCTTGCAATCAGGAGCGTCCGTTCGCTTTATCAATCACAATTTTAAATTCGTATAATTTTCCGACCATTCTTTTCCCGGAAAATAAGCTTAAGCCAACGAGCCGATGTTAATAACCAAAAATACACAGAGACACTTCACCGGGGCGTTATACACGGCGCGTATGTCGGACGCGTATAAGAAGTATCGGGATGTGCTTTAGTAAACAGCGGCGCGTTATATTCGCAGCGCAGCTACGTTTTCCGTTAATCTGATTAGAAAGGCCAACAAGCATGTATACGCTCGATCCGTTGAGTGTACGAGAACTTGTGTGTAGCATTGGAGGAATGAAAGCGGCTAGGGGTGGCACGGGCTAGGTTGAGGCTGCTGTTGCTGGTAGCGGAAGGGGGAGTAGATCCGATAACGCTTGAAAAAACAGCGGCAAACTAAAACAATTTTCTCTCTCTCGAGGTCGGCTCAAAAGTGGATTTCTCCCTTCCCCCGCGGCCTGGCGGCCCGCGGAAAATTAACGTTCTCTCGTAGAGCGTAACGCGTGGTGTGAGCTAGTGGTGCTGGTGGCGCTGGTGGTGAGAAAAAAACGAGGGTGATGAGCAGGCAAAGGAGATGGAGAGCCAGAGAGGAAGCGTTGGGCTAAGAGAGGGAGTATGTAGGCATGAGGATAACCACATCGTTTTTCACCCTCTGCCTTTGTTTTCTCTCCTCAACACATCCGCGTCTATGTGCTCTGCTGCGCACCGGCGTCTATTTAAATTCCGCACGTAAGCCGAAGGGCCGTATAGGCGCTGATAAACGCGGCTTAATTCGATTCGGCCTCGCGTGATAGCCTGCAGCAGCAGCAGCAGCAGTAACTTGAGAGAATGCAGGTAGCATCTGGCAAGATAGAGCGCGTAGGGAGGATGGGGGCGGGGGCCGAGTTGGTTCTCAGTAGGAGATGCCGTTACTACTGCTGGAATATCGAGGATGCGAGGGCACGCGCGCTCCGCGACACAGCTTTCCTTCAGCCCTCATTTACCTTTCCGAGCGCGTGCGCTTGGCGATTTAGCTGGGCTTCAGGCGCGTGCGTGTGAGAAATGCAGGTATTGTAAGATATAGGTGACAGTCCCTTCGCACCCCTCGAAACTCCCTGCCCCCTCTCGCATAGTTCACGTTTAATTTTTGCCCCCTTTTCGACTTTGCCCTCGCTCGCGAGCTCCACTCCTCGGCCCGGCTCTCTGTCAACGGCTCACTTTTCTACTTCCTTTCCCCATACCCTTCTTTCGTCCTTTTCCGAGCCGCCTCTTTCTCCTTCCTCGGGCTCCCCCCTCAAGTCTTCCAGTCTCGCTCCTGCAATTATTTAACTCCGTCCGGCTGAGCTAGACAAATGGACTTTCTTTCATGGGCCGACGTTCTCGGGGAGGAGAGCCAACAGCCCTGCCTCCTCTTCCCCCTCGCCCTGCCACGAGGAAGTCGTTTATATGGAGCAAGATAACAAGCTGAAAACCGATACACCTTCTAATTTATCTGTATACATAACTACAGCGAGAAAAAAAGAGAGAGATCTACATCCGTCTATCCTTGTACACTTTCATTGGTATATACATATGTATATTTATTGAAAGCTCAGCAGTAGAGAGCAGTAATCGTGCGTAATTCCGCTCGTTATGCGGTCAACTAAAGAACTCGCACCGAATAGCGAGAGCGCCCCGGTGGGTGTTGTTACACAGCCAGGCCAATAAGCTCATTATTACTATCCCATAATGGGCTTTCATTCGTCGTCGAACGAGCAATTTGTAAGCTTCGGCAATAGAGAAAGCCGGATCTACACACACATACCAACACATTGACAGGGTCGAGAGGAAAATGCTTCGTGCCCCCGTAACTTTTTCCGTAGAGAAGCTGTGCGTTCTCGGTCTATTCATTTCATATCGGAGGAAAATTGTTGCGACCTGACGCTGTGGGGATAATCGTGGAAGCTGGAGGTCGTCGCGGGTGACAAACGAACTAGCACAATTACGTATAATTCACTTTCGCTCCGGAGAGGGGATAAACGAGGCCTCGGGACAATCCAATACAGCCGGCATTAAAGAAATCGAGAGACAGCGCCAGCGTCGGCGGCAGCTGGAGGAGGTGGTGGGGCGTGTACGGTTGGAAAATGGATCGGAAGACGCCGGCCGAGGGACTGATGGCTCGGGGCATTAGGGGATTTCTCGGATAACTTATCTGGCGGACATCGCGAGAGACCTTAGCGAGCTCCTCCTCCTCCTCGCTTACTCGCTCCCGAGAGCAGCGATCCTGATCTATAGGGACTTATTGACGGCAGCAGCGGCCCGAGGCTGTGGGTAAAAAAAAGAGAACCGCTGGGGGAAGAGATAAATTCCTCGAGCTGGAGGAAGATCGAGCGGCTTGGCGATTGTGTCGCATTCCCGGCTGTACCGAGTACGGCTGTGTGCTGCTGCTGCCGTGTGTACTCGATAAGGGCCTCGAGTGCCTCGCGAACCTCCCTCCTCTCTTACCACCAGCACCGCTCTGCTTCTCTCGGTATCTTAGTTAAGGCTCAAATTATTTATTACATAGACAACTTTTATGCGACAGTTTGGCGAGTTTAGAAACACGACTAATCTTAGAAAAATTCAGCTGCTATGGTTTGAATAATAAAAAGAAAAAGGCAGAGGCCGCTTTGAAAAAGACGCAGCGAGAAGAGCGAAAGGGCGAGGGGGAAGCGGGGGAGGAGTAGTCACGGGTGCGATAGCGAGAGGGGGGGTCGTAGGTAAAATTGAAATTTTACTGCGACACCTGCACCGCAAAAAGTCCTCGGGAATACCGAATTCGCGCGTGCTGCTAAGGGTGGTGGTAGTAGTGGCGGGGGGTGGTGCAACGGGGTGTCGAGAGTAGGAGCCTCGGCGAATACCGTAGAGCGCGAGAGCTGTTCCCGCATTCTCCAATTTTCTGGCCGACTCCCTTTTTCTCTCGTCTAGCTCAAACTCCCTCTCTTTCTCGCGTGCGCACGCCGCTAGTGGTGGTGGTGGAAAGAAGCAAACGGGAGGAGGGCCAAAGGGGAGTGGGTGTCGGGGAAATAGCGGGCGGCACGCTGAAATTGCGCGCGGATATGGCGGCGTGTGCAGGTGCGACGGGGCTATAAATTATTCGGCCCTCCTTGCGCGTGCACTCGGACACGCGGCACCCCTCCACGTCCCCTCTCGCCCACTCCTCCTCCTCCTCCTCGCTATACGCCGCCGAAATGTGTTGCTCGAAAATCTGATAATCGCGCCGGGCTTGCTCCACTTTTATCCCGCCGACGATTTTCGCCTCTCGGCTCTCATATACTGCGCTGCTGCTGCTACTGCTGTTACTGCTTCTATTGCTACGCCTCCGTTGGCATCTCACGTTCGTTTCTACTCTCTTTCTCTTCCTCTCCCCTAAGGCTCCGTTCAATTATGCACGAGATTTTTCGCCTCTGCCCCTTCAAGAATTGAAGTTTAAATAATGAAAGACCCTCGGCCCCGTGTGAAAGGATCTCTCTTTTTCTCTATCTCTCTCTCCCGCGCCCCTGCAGCACATCAGCAGTATAACCTTACGGCCTCGAGCTCGCGAAAATTCAACGTAGCCAAGCATTACTCTCCTCTAGCTCACCTCCCTCTTTTTCCAAAGCCGAAAAATGAATAACAGCGCATCACGTCGCGATTCGACGATAATGGGCCTGAGCATAGAGATGGCCCTCCAGGCACTTTCCATCGCCGGGGCTATTCATCGATGAGTCGCGATGAGCCATGGAAACAGGAAATAAGGAGAAAGGCAGAGAGGGAGATAGAAGGGGGAGGGAGCAGACACCCACAGTCACACAACGGTTGTAAGGAATTTAAGAGGGAGATGGGGCCGGGCGAGGGAGAAAAGAGGGAAGGAGGAGCAGTAGGTTGGCAGATTATCGGAGAAGCTCCGATAATACGATCATTAAGAGGCGAAATCCGAATGACAAACTCGAGAGCGCCGAGAGGAGGCGGCTGCCGGCGCGCTATGGCTGCAGTAGTCGCAGGAGGAGAGCTTTCGCAAAACGACTACCGCTCAATAACGAGCAATAAGCCCGGGGAGTCGAGTTACGGCCGGGGGTAGTGGGGCTCGGGGCAGGTCCAAACGGATGAAGACGCTAGGAGTAAGGAGAAGGTGAGGAGGCTCTTGGAAAAAAGCGCGCCCGAGAGGTATAGACCGAGCGAGGGAAAGCGGGAAGAGAGAGAAAGGAGGGCTTAGCTGGGCCTCGGGTGCACATATACATACACACGCCCTGCGGTATAGCAGCATCTTTGTTAAAGTCGAAAAGCGCCGGGGGCAATAGGCAGCTGCTACGGAAGAGAGAGAGAGGGCTCTTGCGCGTCGTTCGCGAAGGAAGCGGGGGAGGAGGAGGAGGTGGAGGAGGGAGGAGGGCTGAGGTTCGGAGGAGAGGAGGTAAGAGCCGGGGCTGCGCCGCGAGGCTTTCCGAGCGCGCGAGCATCGGCTGCCGCTAGGACGGTATGCGCTGCCGAGAGCAGCAGGCCTCCTTCTACTCGGCTGCTCCCGGACCAGTCCCTGTACCTCGCGCGCGCATCCACAGTTGCGTTGCGTGGCTGAAGCTCCGCCACGCGCGATCAATATTGGATGACATTTTAACGGCGCGGATCGGGCGATCCGTCCTCGCGCCCCCGGCCCTGCTGCACCTGCTGCTCACTCGGTATTTCGCCTCGGGGATACGACTGCTCCGACGACGCCCACGCGGCGAATAAGCTCCGACACCGCCGGCGTCGCTTAGGAAAATTAGCCTCCAAAGGCTTTTCGCCGGAAGCAACATTAGCCTGCCTGCCGACAAGCATTGCAGCAGCGCAAAGGATTTATTCAAGCTATTCGCGCGCAAACGCCCTCAGCCTTTGACCTCTGCTTCTCGCTGGGCTATATCGCTTTTATCGAGCTAATAAATCATTTAAGAAAATCGCTTTTAATCCCTTGGCCAACTCTCCGCGTGAGAGATCGATTTTATTTCCTCGAGATATGAGACTAGGGCTTTAAACCTGCCGCGCTCGCCGCTGGAAAAATCGATCGTCTATTTTTGCCGCTCTCTCTCTCTCTTTCACTCTGCGCTAGTTATACGTATATACATATCCCGTATCTCGCGGCTATTGTACTCGGCTTATTTAATAATAATTATAATTTATGATTTTAGCCAAGTTGGATATAAATTTTTAATGAAAATTAAAACATTTTTCGCTGCACCGAGAATTAATTTATTCAGGCTTCTTCGGCTCTACGCTTTCGCTCTATGGAATATTCAGTATTTAAAAAGAAAACAACCTATTAGCCCGCGCTGATGCAGGCCTTTTTCAAACTTCTCTTACTTTTTTTTTCTTTTTTAAACTTTCCAACGAACAGAGTCTTGGTTTGTGAAAAAAAAATAGAAAATGCCAGCAAAAAATGATAAAAAGAAAAAGAAAAAAAACATTAGTTTAAAATAATGACGCGATGTATATCGGAAGTTGAATGGTGTAAGAAAGCTGTGCATTTGTTATACGTTCTCATGTAAATAAGTGTAATTTATTTTATTGCCTCGTTATCTTGAATCTAACGCTTAAACATTGGGTTAAAGGCCGATGGCAATAAATTCCTAATGATAAACGGCACATATCGTGCGATAGTTAAAAGTTCCAGGCTATTTGAATAATTCAAGCTTAATTAATTTGTATTCTACTGCTTTAGCGATTGATGAACGCGCGCGTGAGCCGAAATTAGTTATGCTAACACTCGGGCCTCCCTTACTCTCGCTCTACACAATATGAAAACAAAGGAAATATCCGTCTGTCCTTGCGGAAAACAGGAGAAAGAGAGAGAGAAAAAGGTGATGTTGAGGCCAATAGATGTGTAAGCCAACAGGCAGCTTGGAATCTCATCGAAAATATTCCGAGCCACAATTTTCCGCGATAGCGAGTGCGCCTCGGTCGCTCTCGCCGCCGATATCCCCGGAGAAATAAACGTGGCCACAGACCGAGCGCTGCCGTAGATATAGCTATACGAGAGCCTGGGGATGAGGGAGGAAGGCTCTGTCTCGTGGCCGGTCGGATTTTTCCTGCGAGCTTTTCCTCGCCCGACGGCTCCCGCGCTAATCCGTCACGGTTTGCATATACGAGCCGCCTACCGGATTCTAGTCTCTGCCCTCCTCTACTCCCTCGGCCTATTCGTTCTCGGCTTAACGGCGATTTTTCGATTCCATCCCTCTCCCCCAGCAAGCCAGCAGCCTCTCGCTGCCTAATCTTTGTTTTGCTTTCACGGGATATTCGGAAATATTATGAAATATTATACGGCCTGTGGATTTATAGAGGGAATCGATAATTCGACTTTGGACGATCCGCCGACGCCGCCGGCTAGCTGTCGAGAATATTTTCAGCCGGGCAATACGAAATTACATTTCTCCCTCGTCCTATACTCCCATACTCCTTGTTCGCTCTGTTATTTGTCAGGTGTTATTAATGATTGCTTATACGAGGGATGACGCTGGATGATACTGAATTGTAACGTCGAAAAATTAGCTTGATAAATAATAATGTGTCGATGCACCTACCCGGCAATTTGTGGCCCGACAAATATTTTATCATATCTGTTCTATTACATTACATTTATTCGAACGTTTATGAAAATGCGCCGAAAAAGGTTGGCAAAAGTCGAGAAAAAGAAAAATCCAATCGAGCCATTTCGTTTTTCGTTTATCCATGTTAAATAAATCCATACGTTTACGATATCTCGTGAAAATAACCCGGCAATAGTTACACCCGTTTTTTATTCAAATGTCTAAACCTAGCCGTTGTATAATTGAATAGATTTTTTGGTCGTGGCACAATTAATCAAATATTTGTTTCTTTTTTTTTTTTTATACCTTGCGACTTTGGCAACACAAAAAATTCAAAACAATCGGGTACGAGCGGGACACAGGGAGAAATTTAAAATTCCTATTATTCTCGCTTGGAGTTTTAATCATTTTTTTCGCTCGCAGTTATGAGCGATACCGATGGGGGAGGGGGGTCACCGGGCGCTGACGGCAATTCAATTTGAATTTGGTAATGTTTTCAGATGTGTCGGGCTTTATTGAATTTCGGGAATTATTGCAGATTTTATTACGTCGGATGGTATGATATTTTACGCTAGAACCGTAGCGCGCAAGTGGAAACCTGGAGCTCCGGGGGCGAGCGTTAGAGCTGGGTGGTAGTGTGTACGTGTGTGGCTGCAGCTAGCGAGGATCGGAGGGAAGGAGGAGAAGTTGGAGAGGCGTGGGAGAGAGAGAGCGAGATAGAAGGAGGAGAGTTGATCTACGCCGAGAATATCATGACCCCATTTATCCTGACCGAGTCGGCATCCCTTACCTACACTCTCGCCGCGCAATTTTTTAAGTTTGTTTCGACGCGCTTACGCGTACCTTATGCGCAGGTGGAGCTGCGAAATTGAACGAGAAATAGTAGGAGGATGTATGGCTGGCGGGAAAAAAATAAGGAAGACGTAGGAGAGAGGGGCAGGGGATAGGGAAGGGCGAGGCCGAGCTAAAGACATTAAAATATGAAAAGACGAGGAATAAAAGGGGCAAAAGTTTGCCCAGTTGGAATGTAGTCGGCGGGGGCAAGGGTGGGAGGGAGGGAGGCAGGCTGTAAAAACTTTGCCGGAATGAAATACGAGAGAGAGAGAGAGAGAGAGAGAGAGAGAGTAGATGGGGGGAGGGTTTATCGTCATTTTCAGAATATCAAGCCTGTGGGCTCTTAATTTTTTTTATACGTGCCCGTTGGCCCACTAAATACCTCGTAACGCACTTATCGCAAACTACTAACTCGTGCTCTTGCTTCCTCCGCGTGCTCGATTATTTTTCGAGATTTAATACAGCTGCACACGGGGGTTAGCTTTACGACTGATTTTTAGTTGCCCGAGTAAAATACCAGTGGCCGCGCGTGCGCGCACACTAAAGAAGCTGGAGTGGCGGGGAGGGGATCGGGCGCGACTTTATCAGGAAAATGAGCGCTTCCTTTTGTAGCTCGCGCCTTTCCAATATAAAATTCCTGGCCCCTTCCCTTTAAAGTCCGGCACATAAAACACCGACTGCGGGAACTTGAGTTTGGCTTTTTTCCCAACCTCCCCCACATCTCTCCTTCTCTCTCCCTTCTCCACTCTTCTCTTTTTCTTTAAACGAAAGCATAAAACTCGGAACTTTTAACACTTTTTAAGGCTAAATCAATTTTTACGCGTCGTAAGTCAGTAATTTTTAACTTGGAAAGTTAGCGGTCCGCGTCCAACACTAGATGATTCTTTTGAAATGGCTCAAGTTCCGGCTGTTAGGTGTACAGGCCCTCCTCCTCCAATTTCTGTATTAGAGTCATGCAGTCCGAACTTCCGCTGGCTCCTGCCACGAGCGCACCAGCAACATTTATCTCTGAATGCGCGCACCTCCTGCTAGCAACTTTTAAAGTCTCTCGCGTATATAAAAGCGAATCGCCCGCGAGGCCGGAAAAAGCAAAAAAATAAATAAATAAACGCACCCACGTACAGAGACACAGTATAGCAGCAGAAATATATTATAGTGTGTGTGTGTGTGTGTGTGTGTGTGAGAGAGCGAGATAATCATAAATTGCCGTAAGCACATGCCATAATTTAGGTAGCAGGCTCAGCCGGGAAATCTCATCTCTCGAAGAGAGAGCGGAGGAGGAGGAGGCGGTGCTGCGGTACTCCCTTTCCGCCTCTTCAAGCTCTCGTAAAATCCAGCGGCAGCGAAATATGAAGGTAGAGCATCTTCCAAAAGCAAGAGTCAACGGACGAGGGGGGGGGGGGGGGGGGGGGGGGGGGGGGGGGGGGGGGCGCGCGGGGGGGGGGGCGGGGGGCGGGGGGGGGGGGGGGGGGGGGGGGGGGGGGGGGGGGGGGGGGGGGGGGGGGGGGGGGCGAAGAAAATTACGAGCTCGTTACGGGCGATAATTTCGGGGCAGAAGAGCGAGGCGCGGAGGAAGGGGGGCCGGTGGCCCAGGAGAGTCAAGGTAGACACAGCTCGTAAAGCGGCGCGCATTCGGCAAACATTTGCCGTCGCGAGGGAGGGGCATAGTTTTCGGCCGCATAGCGCGTACACACGGACTCGGCCATGCGTTTCTATCAACTGATTTACGAGGTAAGGCTGCTGCCGATGCTGTGTCTTCCGGAGGATAACCGTTGATAATCGGCGAGCGAGAAGAAGCGCGGGGGAGGGCTGGATGATTGCTCGGGCGCCGCTAGTGCTGCAAGCTTTGCTGGCTTCTCTCTGCTGGACCCCTGTAAATTAGCTGGATCCAATCGGCCCTCGTCGCGCACAGCCCTGTCTCTCGCTCCTCCTACTGTGAAAACAAACTTCTCCGCGGCAACTCTCTCTCTCTCTCTCTCTCCTCCGACTGTAGCCGCTCTGGCTGGTTATAGAACAGAGCCAAGAGGCTAGCTCGGCGGGGGCGCTTTCAACTTGGCGGAGACCCCGCTTTAATCGCGTAATTTTCGTAGCTCCGAGCTCTCGCTTAATTACGCTCCACCCATTTCTCCGAGCTTTTTAATCTCAATTCAATTTTCTCTCTCTTTACCTCTCTCTCCCTCTTGCTCAGTGGCCCTTTTTTGTCCTGTGAAACGTAAAGGGCTGCAAGGAGGTAAAACGGCCAGAGCGAGTAGGGCATGTGTCGAGCGAGTGCGGCCCGTAGAAAATGCCCGAGAGCTCGCGATTAATCAGTCATACCGCGAATACATTATCCGCTCTGCGCTCGCTGTTACCTCCTCCTCCTCGGCCCATAACCACTGCTTTTGCAGAGTAGGCGCGAGCGAGCGATCGGCCGATAAAAAATGCATGCAATCATGTCGTTCAAGTTATTATGTAAAATACGCAGAGTAATGGTCTTGTAATTAATACAAGACTGACTGGATTGTCGGAGGGAGTAAGGGGCCAGAGTAGGGCTTATTCAATTTTTGATTGCGAAAGCCATTACCTCAGGACTCTCTCTCTCTCCCTTTCTGACTCTCCCATTCACGCGAGCGTTCATTTTTAATTTATTTAACCTCGCGCGCGCGCACAGCCGATGAAATTACAATAGCTTGTTAATTTAAACTTTTAATTGAGTTTAATTTTGTTGGATAGAGAATGGCAAAGGCGAAAAGAGCTGGCCAGGCGGTATGGGAAATGAAAGCTTGGCCTGGCTTTACGGCCTAGCCAGACGTTTGAATACGACTGGAACTTGAACTTGACTGCTGTCCGCGAAATACATTTCCATATTATTCTTTCTGTGATATATAGGCTTGTTATGCACAACAGCTTGAAAGAAACGTTTCTTTGTAATCCATTTGTTTGCCAGTTAAGGAGATATTTATAAGTGACTCCGAAGTCAAATCAATGTCCAAAGAAAAAAAAAAGTGGAAAAATGAAAATATATTTACGTAATTAGTATTTAAAAAATATTTATTTATTTTTAAGTAACTTTATTTATTTAAAATATATTATTTGATGAGTAAAATTAATTTATTGAGTCGCTATAATGACTCATGACGTGATCATGCAGTCTTATAACCTTCATTTTTTCAACTTTGAAGCGCAATATCTTTTTGCTTTGTCCGTCAAGGTACATTTTTTAAAGTTTTAATGAGTAGCTAAAAGTATGGACAATTTGTATTTAGTTTTTGGTTACGATTTGGTTATGGTTACGAGAGCCTATGCTAAAAATCTTAAAATGAAAACGCTTTTTCTTGAAATTGAGCCCGTCAACTCAAATCAAATTTTAATCAGTGGTGTATTGTGAATTGATTAATCATTCCTCCCAATATAAAGTAATTCTTAACTATTTTGATTTACTAATGAACCTCCTTAAATTAATGTCGATAATTAAATAAAAATAAACGCTGAGATAAGGGTCTCCTCGTTCTTCTCGATGAGGGCTACTGTACTCCACTTCGCCCTCGCTACCTATTAATATAAGTCTCGGCTACATCACAGTATACAGCTAGCCAGAGCCACTCCCTGGCCAGTCACGTATTTCGACTGTTTAACGAGTTTGGCAAATAGAAATATTTGCATAGGCTCAAGAGCGAGAAGGAAAGTCGATCCCTCGCTCGAATATTCGAGCTCCATTTAAAAATAGATAAAGCCTTATTAAAGAGAGATATATACATCGACAGGTCCGCTTGTTTGCCCGCCGTCCTAGGTTTTGCCAGTCGATTTTTCTATCCAGCCTCGTGCCCGCACTCGTTACACACACACACACACACGCAAGCAGAATCAGGATCGTTCTCTGTCTACCGTCATTTATTGCTGTCTTTATCGTCGCTTCTATATATTTCGTAGCTGCCCTTATCTCCGCAAGCTCTCTTGGCTAGGCTAACTCTCTCTTCCCCGCTCGCTGTGTGTATACATGTACGTGTCGTTCCGCGATTTTTCTCGCTCGCTTCTATCTCTTGGCCGGAGCTCTGGCATTTTTTGTCGTTGCGCGAGCCCTGTCACCTCTTCTCCTCCTCTCTCTTTCTACGTTTTATCGAGTATAAATGTGTGTTGGCTTACGTGAAAAACTAGCTTTGTCCCTGCACCTCGCCAATAGGAGAGAATTATTCGCTGCTGAATTCGAAGATAAACAGGCATAAACAGTCTTGAAGCTTTTATACGGATAGTGTAGATAAGGGCTAATCTGAAGAAATCTCGTGTGCGCGGGGCGAGCTTAACGTACAGCCACGCATTGAGCGTAGAGCATAAGCTGGAGTTGAAGAAAAAAGAAAACTCGCGCGTATCGGCTTTCCCAAGCTCTCCCACCGGCAGCGTTATATTTTTCCCCCGAGTATATACGTTCGGTGTATCCGGTGGCGACTACAGCATTAGCTAGCATACTGCGTTGATAGTGTAAGAGCGCCATGCGCCGGCCGCCGAGCGTCGCTACTGCTAATGAAATTGGAGCGTTTATTAATTAAGCCCCAGTGCTCTCTTCCACACACACACACACACGAGCGCGCGCGCCAACTCATACGCGTATACGTTTAAGCAAGGGCCAAGTAGAGGAGAGGCACTTGTAACGACGATATACTCTCGTCACGAGCTGCCGTCGGCTCTCGAGAGTCCAGCTAAAGCTCGTAGAGCTTTATTCTGTTTGGTAATAAAAACGTTTCGTTCGATACTAACAGCCCTACCATTAGACTCGGGCGTTGTAAAGGAAAAGGCTAATCAAAGTCGGAACAAGTTTTTCCATGCATCGCCGATTTGTTTGGAAAGTTATATCCTCCGTCGCTGTGCAGACACGCGCTCCATCCTACGCCCGTCGTCGTCGCGTGGGACAAGCGGGCATACGGAGGCTTCACTCTATGTCCGTATAACTCGCTTTCAGCCTGCAGTCCCAGCAGCAGCAGCAGCAGCAGCGTATCCCCGTTGCGCTTGAATCTTTAAGACGCCAATGTACAATCTCTCCCTTAGCCCCCCTACCCCAGCCTCGTGAACATCACCGACTTATCAAGGCAATACGTCCCGGGGCCCGCTGAATTAATGATGAAACAGTTGGCCCGAGAACCCAACGTGTGTCTCTTCCTCTCTCTCTCTCTCCCCCACTCCTCCTTCTTCGCGGCCCTTATCTCTTCGTCTTGACATTCGCTTCCGTGCGCCGCGCTCTTTCTCTCTCTCTCTCTCTCTCTCTCTCTCTCTCTCTCTCTCTCTCTCTCTCACTCCCATACGCCGCTGTACTGTTCTCTCTTTTTCGTCGTCTCGAGTTCCGCTCTCGCTCCACTCGCGTAAAGGACGAGCTGTAGCTCTCCCTTTTCCCTCCCCCCTCTTTCTCTCTATCTTGGGGGTAACGAGAAAATGTAGAAAAGCGCAAGGGAGCTTCTTCCTTTTCCCTCTCTTTCTCCACAGCAGCGTTGTGTAGCCAACTTTTTCTTTTAGTAAGAAAACGACGTTGGCTCTGTCTCTCTCTCTCGTCTTTTCCCTCCCCCTCTCTCTCTTCCACTCTTTTCTCTTGCTTTATTTAACTTTCTCTACCATTGCGCGACTTAGCCTGGCTTCCAAGATTTAATTTCAGCCGTGTTATTTCATTAAATAAGATGCGCTCGGAAATATAATGAAGTATCAAAAGAGAATTAAGGCCTCTCATCCACGTATCTTACAGCCCTCCTTCATTACCCTCTTATTCCATATCTCTTCTTTTATTAAGTGATAAAAGAAAAATAATGCCTCGCGCCGGCGACTGTTTAAAAACAAAATCCTCGAATAAAACGGAACGGATCTGACTCGGTTAAATTAATAAGCTAAAATTTATCTCGAATAAATTGATACTCGTGACGGGCTTCAATTGTACTCTCCCGTCTTGGCTCTCCGCTTTAATTATAAACGCCGAGACGTAAGAAAGTGCCAACGTTCGATTAAAGAATAAAATAAAACAAGGAGAAAATAATAAGAAAAATTCGTCATTCGTGGGGCGCGTGTGCTAAGGAATACTCGTGTCCCAGGAAAGAGGAAAAGAGCCAGTGTCTGGCCTTATGTCTGAGAATGCGTCGTCGTCGTCGTGGCGTTGTTTACCCAGCGCTAGCTCGCGGCTTTCATTTTCACGTCGTAATGGCTAGCGAGAGGAGTAGGAGGAGGCTGCCGCTCTCGGGGAGGCCAGGCCCCTCGTTCCGCGAAATTGCCTTTATCTTTGCCACTTGACCCCCGTGCGTCTTCCGTTTATTCGGGCGTTGCCCGGCCGCAGCAGCCTCCCCCGTCTACTCTTGCTCCCCTCGACGTCCTCTGGCGCATTTGCTCGGAATTGCAGCCGCGCGGGCAACGGGAGGACAGCGGCTTTCTCTCTTTCGAAATAACCATCTCACTGCCTCTCTCTCTCTCTCTCTCACCGTGGTTTTTTGCCCCGGCCTTTTCCGTACACTCAAGCACTGCACACTGCACACCGATGTACCCTCGACAAGCCTCTCACCGTCTGGCTCTCCTATCTCTCCCTCTTTCCCTCTTTGTCTATCTCTTTTCCGGCACTCTTGTTCCGCTTGGTTCAGCTAGTCTCTCCTCCTCCTCCTCCTTCTCGCCGTAGCTGATTTTTGCCTCTGGCGCAAAGCAGCACCGTCCTCTTGAGATGTACGGGCCACGGCTATACTAGTGACTCTCTAGCTTATTTTTACGTCGGACCATCGAGCCTTGCCCCTCACTGGCGGCTTCTCTCTCTCTCGTCTCAAGACGACGACTACCGACTTTTTTTGCATCATTAAAAGTGACGCTTGCAATCGGGCCTGCTCTCAAAAGCCAGCTAAGTAATGTGTCCGACCGACGATGTCGACGACGACGTCTTAGCCAACCTAGCATACTTTTTTCGCTTTCCAGGCTGCACTGCTGTGTATTTTTGCCTAATGAGATTTCTTTGAAAAGATAAAACGATAGATTTATCATTTAATAAGTTGCGCCAATTAATTTGAATGATAATGTTGAAAAAAATTAAGAGAAAACGAAGGAAAAAAATCGAAAAGGACGGTTGCGGTTGACATGTTCCGCATTATAGGTCAAGTACTCGCTAATTAGAAAAAAAAGAGCGAAGAAGAAAAAATCAGAGCCACGCTAGGAAGAAGTAAAGAGAGAGAGAAAGAGAGATAAAGAAGATGCAGAGTCGGCATAGAGGCGCGACGGCGCCGTTAGACAAAGGCCGCGGAGCCGGAGAAGAAAAGAACAGAGGGAATTTCAATTTAAGCTCCGGGAAGCTCGAGAACGAGCAGGAGCGCCGGCAGCGGCAGCAGTAGCAGGAGGAGGATGATGAGAAGGTTTCGTGCGCGTGCGCGCACCTCGCGCCGCTCTCCCAGCACTCCACTCGACATTCTTTATCTCGCGCTCGCTCTCCCCCCGCTCGGGCTTATACTCCTCCGCGAAGCAAGTTAACCGCACGCTCGGGCCGAGCGGCAGGCGCGTTCGCGTTCTCGCGAACACGACCAGCTCCTGCCAGCTGGCTATGATTTATTCGATCGAGCGGGGCCACAGCCCGGAGAGAAGAGGAGTACAAGGGGGATCGTGGGCCTCCGGGCGGCGGACAGGCTCGTTCCGGGACAGCGGTACCCTCCGGCCCTAGAGCCGCACGCGCTCCTCTCTATGGCCAATCCAAGTTCGGCGGGCTCTGGCCGGCGCGCATCGCTCGGCCTTTACCAGCGGCGGAGGTAATTATTTCGCGCGGCCGCGGAGACTCTCGGCTAAAGCGCTCGCACGCGCGTGCCGAGCTGGCGCGAGGCAGCTGACAGTCACGCGGCCCTTTACGGGCGGGGCTCGCCCAAGCTCCCGGCCGTTTCCGCGGCTAAATCCTGCCGCGTCGGCGCGCCAGTCACGCCGCGCCGGCAGCCTAGCTCTCTGCCCCCCCGCCCCTCCCCGGCCACCCACGCTTTCTCGCTTCGCATCCGCGAGGCCAGGCTTGTTTCCGCGCGTTGAGCCTCCCTCGGCGACCCCCTCAGCCCCAACAAGTCCCTCGTCGCTGGCTCGTTTTCCGCGGGGCACTCGAGCGCGCCATTGTTCGCTAACTGGCTTAGCTAGCGTCACTTTTTACCCCTTCCCCATGGCCCTTCCAAGCGCACACGCCGAGGAAGAAAAAAAATGTCCTCGCGACTGCTGCAAGCTCTCGCCTCCGAGAGAAATATATGTAACGCTGCCGGGGCGCTCGGCTCGGCTGCGAAGCACTCATTACGACTTTTCGGCGAGATTTCTCCCGGCTTCTTCGTTTCCCGGATGCTCGAGAGCTTGCAGAGCTTTGGATTTTATCACTGCTTTTTTCGACCTCGAGCAGCGCCGCCCACATGCACACGCGCGGATTTTCCACGACGATTCGGTAGACATTTTTTGGAAGTTTATTTACCGGAGCCTTTGACACTCAATATAAAGTAGATTTACAGGAGAAGTCAAACATTACGGAGCTCTCTGGTCTTTCTGGTCTTTCGTTTTTTTTGTACTACTTTCGGGCAAGATTGATTTTCCAATAGCGGAAAGCGGAAGAGTAAAAAAAGAAAAACGAATTAAAGAGGGTACGATGGCGTTGGGGGAGGCCGGGGGCAGCCGAGGAGAGAAAAGTGGAGGAAAAAAGTATGAAGTGGGTAGTGAACTGGTCCGTGGAAACTTGGAAGAAGATGAATGAAACAGAGAGCGATTCAGTAGGTTTTCTTGGCAGGTGCCGCTTTTCGAATAGCTTCAAACACGAGATCTCACTTTGTTCGGTAATTTTATTCTCGCACGCTTCACTGATTATAACAACTAGATAGCAGGATAGTTTTATTAACTTATAAACCGAGAATTGGCGAAAACTTTACTCCCCGGATCGCTGTAATTGAGCTTTTTATACCTACATACGCATGTATGTATGTATATGTGTATATCGATAATGCAGTTTTGCGAGATCGACTTTTAAACGGATAATTTGCTGCATCACTATTCCAGCGTCATTTGTAACATCATCAGAATTGTTGCAAGCCGCTTTTTATTTTTGGTTGGTTTTTAAATGAAGTCGAAGGAGAATCATTGAAAATTTCATAAGGTTTAATAATGCGAAATTAAAAGGGAACGTTTTTATGGACAATTGTAAAAGGAAATTGAATTTTACCTTTTAAAAAAGTAACTTGAACAATCCTGCAGCAGATCTCTTTCAGGATTGAAAAAAATTAAACGTTGAATCTTTCATAATCTTTAAAAAAAAGAAATGTTAAACGTACACCTTAACGAGATTTTAACTCTGAGATTTTATTTTTAAATTCACCAAATTTTTAAGTACACGTATAGATTTGTATAAGTAAAAATTACTATATTGTATAGGATTTTGGGGACAGACTCGATGTATAGAGGAATTTTACTACATGTATAATAC
>JAPYYQ010000533.1:0-64674 GCA_030522585.1 Anagyrus pseudococci | reverse complement strand
TATATATATATATATATATATATATATATATATATATAGCTTCGATATTCTTTGAACTATTGCTTTTTTATTGCGTCCACTATAAAATTAAAGAGAACAAGTAAAAGGAAAATTTAGATAACAAGAACAATTGTTCTCTCTCTCTCTCTTCTTCATAGCATACAAAAATATACGTTATATCATTCCATAAACGAGCTAGACAGTCGACACTCCCACTGAATCTCCATCCCACGCAATTCGGCGTTTCAAACAGTACTCTTCGAACGAGCGTCAATTATCCCAGAGATTACCTTCGGCATGATGTTCGATTATTTCTCGACGCTTACGCTTATTCCAAAGTCATGGGAGCCCGCCGATCGCTCGGAGGAATATTACAAGACCCATCATCTTTGCGGCGGCTGCTCGCGCAATCGCGGCTGCCCGGTGGTTTCGCCGAGCTATAGATCCTTTTCGCCGCGATACCCCGGTGAAAGCTCACTAGAGGTATACCGCGAAGTGCGCAATCGATGGCTACGTAGGGTAATGAGAAAAGAATCAGTGCAGACAAAACATGCTTTTATTGTCTTTTTAACGTCCTGCGAATGAAATAAGCTGTTAAGTGCGAATTAGGGTTTAGTTGTAAAGGCCATTAAGGATAACATTGTCGAAAAGTAAAAAGGGCGCGTTTAGCTGTTTGTCACACATCTTGTATGCAGGAGGAGACGAAAGCATAAATTCTAAACTGATTTAATGTTTGTAGCGCGACGAATAAAAGAATGACCGGCGGCGGCAAACGCGCGCGTGGGCGCTTGAAATTTTTATTAAAGCCGCGTTGGCTCCTACGATTTGCGCACTCGCGCGTTCAGCGTTATATGCACTCGTGCGTCACGTGGCTTAAAAACCAAAACCGCAATGGAAAACCGCGCAGCCGCCCGGAGGATTTAACGAAAATTCGCATAATGTATTTCAAGCTGAATACGCGTATACGGCAAAAGTGAATTTGTGATGTATTATATTGTAACGACGCATCGTTAACTATTGATATGTACAACGCGATGAATTATTCCATTTATACTTAATTTCTTGGATGTACTTATTGTGTGATTCCATTGATTTTATATTTTGTTAACGCTGTTCTTTAATTAAATGTTGTGATCTTTGGTATGAAATTATTATAACTAAAAGAATATGAATGTGTTGAAGAAGAAAAAATAATGTACAATGTTTTTTTCTAATGTTCATCTTGACGTATTTTAGGCTAATAAAAATGATCATTGCGCGTATAATACTTCAATATTCGTGTCGATAATTGAAAGTAATTTTCAAGAGTTTTATTTAAACGCTCAAAATTACCAAAATTTATGTCTTAGAATATTCAAATAATTCCATTATCGTTTAAATGCCATTCAGCCAATGAAACATTGTCAGAATAATTATTTAATCAATTAAGATAGTCAAGCTCAATAAAAAGGAAATCTACACTACAATCACAATGATGATAAATAATTATGAGTTTCACATATACTTTTGCACTCGAACAAAATATAGGAACGTAATATACGTGTGACTTAATAAAAACAAAAACTATAGTCTAAGGTAAAATTTTCCAGGTTAATATCTCGTTTGGATATAAACATCAGTGCTAGTGGAGATTCAATGTTGTACCTTTAAATTGTACTAAAAATTTGTATGCGATCCATTTCAGATCAGACGTAGGTCCCCACGTGCGTTATCAATAAGACAAACTCGTCATAACTATACAGTAATCCGGCGGGCACGAGAACGAAAAAACGCTTTTTTTCCTCGCCATAGGGTCATAAGCTGGGCAGATGATAGGCTTTCGTTATGGTCCGTTACGCGACAGGCGCAACGAGCTTTAGCCAGTCTTAATCAAAAGCGCGAAACGACTGGTTGTGTAACGAGAGAAAAAAAGGCGCGCAGGCTGTGGAAAAAGAGAGGCAATCGGTGCAGCGGCAATTTATGTCCCTTTTTTCACGAGACGGACAGATCTCCCACCCTATCGGCATTTCCATACGCTTGCGTAGAGAAAATGCAGTTCAGCGGCGATTCTCCTTGTCGCTTTCTCGTTACATGTGCGTGGACCATTTAAAATGGGCTTTGCCAGCTCGAAAATAAGCCCTGGCTACGGAAGACATCACTCGATTGCATATCAATGAGAGGGCGAACTCTCGTCTCTTAACAAATGATTGGCAAATGTTTTTTTTGTTTTCTCCTTATTTGTTCATTCTTTATGTACCTACCGACGGAATAATAATTATAGGGTAATTCGGGGGAATACGCCATGTTGGGAAATATGCCACTTGTTCGAATTTCGTATTATACAATATTGTTGACGCCTGTAACTCAGTAACTTATAAATTAGTGTGAATCTACTCAAATAAGACTCAAAAACAGGCCGTAGCTACAAACGCAAATGAATGAGAAACAAAAATTTAAAACTACTAAAAAAATTAGCGTGTTTTTTAATTCGTTTTTATTTATTTATTTTCCAACGGAATTTTTTATCTAAAAAGTGAACTCCTACATAAATAGTCTTTATCAAGACAAGTAATTTCATGATTTTTAAAAATTAAAAAACGTTATGCGTTGTTGAATACGATATTAATCTTTATTATAAAAAGCATTGGGGTAAAATGCCAGTCATCAAATATATAATTATAGATTTAAAAAAAACGTAAAAGCAAAAATATAGTTGAAAGATGTTGTCCCAAGAAAGACATTCCATTTTGAAAATTTTAATTTTATCTAATTCATGGAAAGTTACAGGCAAAATTGACAATTCCTGGAGTTAAATTGCGTAAAATACATGATTAATAAATATATCTTATTTTTTTAAATAATATAAATTTAAAAACTGTTTGAACAGTTAATCTTGTAGTAATACAATCACCTATATTTATAAAAACACCTCAAACTCGATTAGATAGGGTTTAGAGCTCTATGAAATATTGGATGGCATATTTCCCAACGAATTTTTTGGGAAGAAAATTTTAAGTACTTGGTATTTTTTTTATTCGAAAAAAATGTAAAATATCCTCATATTTGTTTTGTTTTCAAATATGTAAAAATCTCTGAACTCTCTGCCTTCAAAGTTAACTGTGGCATATTCCCCCGACTTACCCTAAATGATTGCATTACTCGATGTAACTTGAAATAAGTCGATTCTGCAATCTGATACTTTTATTGTCTAGGAAAATTAATTATTTTCTCATTTTTTTCATATCCATACAAAAAAACATATTCCCTAAGTTTACACCAATAATTATAACAATACCATGTGAGAGAGTCTAACAAATTACTTATGTCGTTACAAAAACAGAGCGTGGTTGCTCGCTCACCGCTGAGATATTCGACACCAACACCCACGTAAAAGAAAGTCCGAATCTCTCCGCCTCCCTCTCTCTTTCTCTGGGTCAAAGTGTGGGGTTTAACAATGATACGCTAGGGGTATACGTAGGTGTGTGGGGAGAGCGCGTGCGAGATCGCCGCACACAGACCGCAGAGATGGAATCGCGAATTTCTCGCGAGACACTGAAAATGGATTTCAAAGTAATCGTTATCCCCAGGCCATTTCGTAATACGAGAGCTAACTCACCCGCGTACGCGCTTGGACTTTCTTCGTCGCAGCCATCCCCTTACCCCCGGTGCACCAGTGATGTGAGCGTATAACCATTACCGTCCAGGCTCGTCGGCAACTTTTGATTTGAGATGACTCTATGCGGTGAGGATTTTGTAACTCTAGGGGAACGTGCAATTTATTTTTTCAACTAAAATACCTCTACTATATCGGCTTTTTCAATGGTTTTTAGGGATTCCTTATCAATCGATGGCTATGGCAAATTTAAAAGTAGTTTAGCTGTTGGAATCGATCATAATTATTAATATAAATAATTTAATAACGTAAATTTATAGTGAAATCAGAACGTTGAAAATTAGATATTTAACAGTGACTTTTTTTGTTTATTTCTTTTTATAAATGTACCATAGAATGGTCAATACCATAAAAAACATATGGTGCCAAGGTATTGTATCTTTTGATATAAATAAAGATTTGTTAAAAAAAAACTAGTGCTGACACGCACAAAATTCCAGGTTAAAAAGGCGAACAAAGGATGAATGAGAGGAATAAAGGGAGGGAGAGGAGGGTGGGGATGGCTAGTAAAATGTAAAAATTTCTTAAGAAAATTTTTATTGCCCCAGACTATTATATGAACGCTCAACCTTTGTTTTAAACTAGACCAATGTACCTACATCGAGAGAGAGAGAGAGAGAGAGAGAGAGAGAGAGAGAGAGAGAGAGAGAGAGAGAGAATCTGCAAAGAGGGATAAAAATTTTCTCATGATGTTTTTTTCTAAAAAAAGTAAACAAACAAACAAATTCTACAAAATAAAGTTTTGACGCCCTCACCAACCTAGACTGCCCACCACCAGCCCTTTTCCTTTCTTTCACCCCCTTTTCTGCCTTCTCAACCACAGTCAGTTGTTACTGTCAGCCTCCAAGTGCCAGCACTAGACTGTAATATTACGAATATCTGCTATTAACTTATCCTTACGATACTTACGTATATGTATTCAGTGTTTTAAAAAATAATCATTTAAAATTTTTATTAATTCAAATAATATTTACATTTTATTCAAACGCACACTCAAGACATAACTAAACAAGCGCACTTGATTTCTAAGTTCGTATACCGTCCGGATATATTTTCTTACTTTATTTTTCAATTTCTTCAACGCCTACGTATTTAGCTAAAATATTATCGTGACTCGCGTAAAAACGATGAATTCGTTTTCGTTGATCTGACAAATCCACATTTTCTTCGCTAAACTTCTTCTTATCCAGTCAACCCTCGTGACCTCACCCATCTAGACTGACGGACGTGTTTTTAATTACCGAGCAATAAAGGAAACGATCCTCTCTCGACTTCTCTCAACCAGAAAATTGTCTATCTCATCCTAAAATTAACTTATGCCCTGCGCGTAATCACGTAAAAGTTAGCATATTTACCAAAAAACTTCCCGAGACTTTGCAAAATCAAACAAGACGAATAAGCATCGGGACAAGTTTATTTACGTGTACTTTTTGACCGCGACCTCGATCGAAATGACGCATTGGTGATGGCATCAAAGCCCATTTAAAGCCATAGAAGCCCCATAGTGCGTATGTGTGTACGCGCACCCTTCACTGGCTCGCGCTCAAGTGCAAACAGCTCGCGGTGCTCAATAATAATCCCCGCGTATCGTGGGGCACACCTCGTGTATGTACCGAAAAGCGTCTCTATTACCTGCACGTTATCCGAACAATCTCATCCTCGTCATGACGTGCGCTTGTTTTGCCCGATAAATATTGAATATCCAACCAGCGCTGCGGCAGAGGTATCGCCCCTTCTCATCGTACGAGCATTCCTCAAAGGTTCCTGTTACACGCATACACACCCGCACGCACACACACACACACACACACACACATATATATATATATATATATATATATATATATATATATATATATATACGCATACGGACAGATCTGCTAAATCGAGAAAGGAGGTAGACTTGGCTTTTTAAAAAACTCGACGAAAGTTCTAAACAGCAAGTAGGTGGTGTGCGTTCGAAAAATCCACGCGCTACAGCAAGACAGCCTTCCTCGGACATACATATATATGAGTAATTCCGCCGAACTTTTCAAATTTGACTATCGTAAATTCATAAAAAAAAATTTTGTGGCACAGACTGATACAAACTGTTTTTTGATTTATTAGGCTCTAATACATTAAAAAAAAATTATGTGACTCATTTTTATAAGTAGTCTTTTTTATAACTAAAATATCACATGAAAAAAAATTGTAAGTAAAATTTTTACCCTTCGACACATGTGTTATTTATTCATCAAGATTAGATTTGACTCCGATTTAAAACGCCACATATGATATCATACTAAAGATTGCTAATTAATAAAATGCTTTAACTGAAATACTACAACATTTTTTGATCAAAAAAGAGTTTTTTAAACTGATTGTGAGTTACGTTTTCAATATTTAGGTTTAACGCGACATCTAATTTTTTCTTTAACAGGCACAACATTCTACCAAAGCTAGTTTTGTCATCGTAAAGTGCTTTTTAATTTAATAAAATCAAAATCACAGCAAAAAAATAGTCTTTTTTTTAAGTCCTAAAAATCAAATAAACATGAAATTTGTGAAAAATCAGTACACGTTGCAATTCACTCTGAAAAAGTAATTCAACTGCAGGCACACCTTTATAAACATATTTTTATGAAAATATAGACAAAAACAAATCTTACATATTAATATAAAGTCTTTAAAAAAAGTCTTTTTTTATATCGTTAAATGATTTTTTTTTGTATGCAGTACCCCTTGTGATATCAAGAAATATCACTATTAATGTTTAATTTCTTTCAAAGACTTGTCTTAAAATTACTTCATAAAAAATTGAGGAGTACATTAACACACGCTTAAGATTTTTCCATCTGTCTGATCGATGTGCTTCTCATCATTTCCGAGGTTCATGCGAGTTGGCAAAAATTGAAAAGTTCGGTGGAATTACTCATATCTAATTTCGGAGGCGCTCGTGTCTGTAGATGCGTGTAGAGGTCCGGCGGCGGGGCTAGAGGCGCCTGTACAATGATCGCGTGCGTCACTTTGGTACGTGTGAAGAAAGCACGCGAGAGCTTCACTTTGGGACTATGTTTTCGAGCCGCGCGTTATGCTTTTTGCCTCGGCACTGGCTCTCTCGTGCGATAAAACTCTCGGCGCGTCCTCCCGCAGCTTTTTATCTCGACACACACGCACTCTGCGCAGATACGAGCGTCGAAGAAGACTCTTTCTCGTGCATGCCTGCCTTGTAGCGCGCCATCGTCTTTTTGACAAAGCTATAGGATATTGCTAATCTCGTTAGAGCCGCAGCGTGGGTGGATTAAAGACGTTAAAGCGAGAGACAAAGGCTCGGAAGCCTCGGATGGAAATATATATATCAGCGGGCTTGTGCGCGCACTGGTAACCGATCCTTTGTAAAAGCCTTGAATATAGACAGCTCTTTCTCCCTCCCTCAATCTCTCTCTCTCTCTCTCTCTCTCTCTCTCTCTCTCTCTCTCTCTCTCTCTCGGCGCAGGCCAACAATGCTTTTAATAATATTCAGCCGCTGCTGCTGATCGGAGAAATTTTCATTTAGCCAGCACGTGGATCATGCAAATTTCTATTAGCGAGAGCACGGACCGAGGTCGCGTACGCGCAAGTTTGACAAAGTTTAGTCGGGGGAGCCCCGACCAGTGTCTTAATAGTCACATCCTCGTCAGACAGGCGTTTGTCATGAGACCCGGCAACGCAACTGCATGGGTTATTGTTGCGATATAACGCTTAAAAAGGTCCCTGCTTCTCTCGCTCAGCTGCAACGTCGTCCAACTTTCCGTAGCAATCAGCGCCTTGGCCGGACGAATGGCTCCGGCTGAACAGAGACGAACGATCCGCGGCTTGGCGCGCCGGCCTGACTCGTTTCTATATTCCTGCGCGAAAACTTGTGCTACGGCTACAATCACGTTGCCAACGCCGCTTTAAACTAATGTGTTGGATTTGCCTCGATTTATATCGAGCTCGTTTGGCAATCGATGTTCATCGAGTGACTCGTCAGTTTTCACGTACAGCTTTTTAATCTTTGGATCATATCGTGGATTGGGTTGAAAAGTTGTTGGCGCGCAACTTTGCGCTTTAAAGTCTGAGGATTAATGGCATTACTTTTAGAAGAGCTGGGCTTCGAGAAATAGAGAGAGAGAGAGAGAGAGAGTGACTTGTTTCGAAGGGAATAGAAAAAGAGATCGATGTATTGGGAGGTAGAAAGACGAGTTCGGGTTTCGTTGAGTCCGAGAACAAGATGCTGGAGAAAAAGAACAGTCGGACTTGGTGAACTTCGACCCGAGAAAACGAAGAGTTTAAGTGAGAGAGAACGGAGGAGACAGGGGGAAGAGGAAACAAGCGGGTAACGAACGTCTCAACTTCTGAACGCGAGCGTCCGTTAATTATTAAGCAGCAATTTCACATGATTTAAACACTGGTGATTTTCGGCTTTGTTGCAGCATGGATTTATTTTACGCTTTTGTGTCAACGAAAAATTGCACTGCTGAAAAATGACGGTTTTTTAATTGTCGACAATGATGATGAATAAAATAACAAACGATGTTGCACGCGAAAGAGATTACTTTGGTATACGAATGAGATTTTTCTCGTTAATCGCGTTTGGAGCTTGATTAAAAAATAATGATGTGAAAAAATTGGTGAATTCTGCGTCAATTGTTATTAATAATTCGACGATTCCGACGAATTTTTTATTTATTTGCATCGATTGTAAACGGTTGGACGATGTTCCAAGAATTAAAATAATAATATTGCTAGTAATTTAAAATACAAAGAAATGTTTTTTTGGTGCAATAACAATGTCAATATTTTATACATTAAAAATATAAACAACCAAAAACGTAAAACATAAATTTTGATTTTTTATCATGTACACTTGGAAATAAAAATCTTATTTAAGCCAAGATTTTCTTTGTCGTGCTTTTAACTCTGTAAGAAAAGCCTTATGCAAATATGTCTTAGTTTAGTGCAATTTAAAATTATGAGTTGCAATCCATTCCAATGAACAAAATGGGAACGTGTGCTTTAGGAAAATAAAAATTTTGCACCTGAAGATTTGAAAATGAACATACCTATAAATCAACCATAGTTACAACATTAAAAAAAGACAATACCAAAAAAAGTACGGATTTGAAAAGAGATTTAGCTGTTGAAAAAAAAGAGTTATGGTTGTTCGTTTGACGGCAAGAAATGTGGAAAAATCAAAACAATTATATTTCCCTTGGAATAAAATGTCCAATCTTTCACGAGAGTGTGCACCTAGCCGGGAGTGAAGCAGAAAGCGCGCATCCGTATTTTTCCAAGCATCTCTCAGAGAGCAGGGAGCTACTCCGTCCACGCATCGGTATTTTTCCTCTGATGAGCGGTGCAAACGAAATTTGTTTTCAATTCGTTGGTATCCCCGGCGTCGGTGGCGGCGTGCGTATTTTAAATAATGCCACGGCTAAATATTATTTTTCCACGCGCGTATCGCCCATTTTACAAAGTGCCGCTCGCGGAAAACATATACAGGCGAGCGAAAAAGAGAGGGAAAAGGAATACGCCGTGCGCGTATAAATGCACGTAAAGTGGAATATCACGAAAGAACAAGTTTCACCTGCCTCGAATGTAATCGGGGCGGATTCGCGCTTCCGCCGCCCGCCTTCTGTCTTTCCGTGCGCCAGCGCGAAAATAATCGTCTATCTGCGGCGTGAGATTACTGCGCCACCGCAATTCAATTGCGCTTACCCCTCAGCTATTGCTCTTGTCAAGGGGAAAAGCGTCACTCTGTTTATGTCTAGGTGCTCCGATTCTCTCTCTCTCTCTCTCTCTCTTTCTCTTCCTCTCTCTGTCTCTCTCTCTTCCTCTCTCTCTCTCTCTCTCTCTCTCTCTCTCTCTCTCTCTCTCTCTCTCTCTCTCTCTCTCTCTTGCCGTGTGGGACTACGCTAAACAGTTGCAAAATGTAAATGAGATTTTCTTATCTACAGATCATATTCGTAAACTTATCTTGCTATAAACACTTAAGAGGTGTCTTATGATAGAGCCGAATTTGTTGCGAAAATACTATATTTATATGATGGAACTACTCATGGGAAAACACGTAATAATCTGTATAATGTGTTTTCTCATTAAAATTGTCTTTTTAGAATATAGGTAGAATAATGTTTTATTTATTCGCATTGCCACTACGTTTCAATAGAAGTAGAATAACATACCTTGCAATATTTGATTGGTGTAAGACACCGCTTGCAAATTGCATTTTGAATTTGTAAGAAAATTAAAAATTTTCAACTACTTTAGCACGAAAATTCAAATATATGAAACTTGGAAAGACATAAAATATGCCTTTTCTAGGTAAACTTTTATTTTTAAAATGTAAACATTAGAGGTATAAAATTTACCCAGGCCGAAAAATAAATAAATTCCGGGCGAGAGAAAGAGAGAGAGAGAGAGAGAGAGAGAGAGAGAGAGAGGAGATACTGCGAAAGTGATACAAAACTTTGCCTAGGCTGTGTAAAAGCCTTTCAATTTTAAATTTAGTATTCTCACCTGGCGAGAAAAGTTGAGAAAATAAGCGTTAGAGTTATTAAGGTTAACAAGAAGTGATAATGTTTACGTATTTTAAAAGGTATACAGGTCGAATTAATTTTTCAAGCAGGCATTTCTTGTTTTTTTGTAGCAAGGACAAAAAAGAGGTTGATTCTGCGCTTGTTTACGATTTTACATAGAACGAAAACCTGTATTGTTTCTTTAGATTAATTTTAAAATAATATTGCACAATTTTACTTGTATATTTTTACTTTAAAAGTCTATTGTAGGACATATTAATATTTGACAATACATACAACTTGTCTGGCCAATCCTGTCTTTTATCTACTTAAAATAAAAATCTTACAAAATGTATGGTAGTTATCGCCTTCCATGGTGTAAACGGAATGGAGGGAAAAACGATCGTAGAGGCAAAGAACTTGTACACAATCAAATTTTCTATTGAATTGCGATGAAACGTACTGACCGAGGAAACGTCGCAATTCAATAGAAAATTTGATTGTGTACAAGTTCTTTGCCTCTACGATCATTTTTCCCTCCACTCCGTTTACAAAAATCTTAAGTTAACGAATGACTTATCTAATTAAACAATTTATCCGATTTTTATTACACCAACATAAATTTCTCAATGACGGAAAACCGTAAAACAGAAAAAAAATGTATTGCCTCTCAGATAAACGTCATTTCGTGCATACTTTGGGGAGGAAATTAAAATTTTTCAAACTTTCAAAATAAAGAAAGTCCAATCATATTCTATCGCTCATAACTTGAAAAATTCATCGCGACCAGCTCCCCGGGTAGCTCGATTTTTCAAATCCGAACTTTTCTCATTATCACGACAAGGTGCGCGGCGCGCCGGATCACTCTGTGCAGCGTTTCAACACACCTCGCAAGAGAGCGCAAAGTTTTCCAGAAAATATCGCAGTTAAAGTAAGCGAACGTCGAGGATTGAAAAAATTTTGCCACTTACAACAGCTTTTCCGTGCCAGTATGTATAAAATAACCTTCTCCAATTAACAAGTCGCATCTGAGGTACGTGTGTGTGTGTGTGCATGCAGATCTATAGGAAAATAGTCGCATTATTGACATTCCTAGCAAAACGTATTAATAGCGATAGTCTTCACAAGCAAACTTTGCTATATCTAGCATCACGGACCGCAGCGATGCCTCTCTCTCTCTCTCTCTTTCTCTCTCTCGTATCTTAAGCCTCTTTATGATTTATTCATTTGATCGGCGCCGCTTTTTTAGAACGAGCGTCGCAAGCGCGAGATTTTATGGGAGCGTCGGGCTGGGCGCTGGGCGCATGTTTTATTTATGCGACGATAATTGAGCTCGATAGCGACAGGTGCGAGAGTGTGGGCCGCTTAATAGCCTCCCGATATTGATACGGAGAGATGAAGTGCTGGGGATTACGGGCTGGTTTTCTTCTTTTTCTTCTTTTTTGTTTTAATAACAGTTGACTACGTTCGATCTAATGAATATTTTCGCTGATGCGCAGAGCCGTGCACTCGAAATAACTTAAGATCAAATGTAAACCGCTGATATATACCACTAAAAAAAGGCTATTGCCTATGAAGAAATAGTTTTATAGACCGGAGGAAGGGGCTTTAGATGGAAGGATGAGTGGAGATAAAGCCAAATCATTCGGCACTAGTAGATAACAGCTTAATTTTTAAATGTATTATTTTTCTGATCGAATCTATCATCTTTCGAAAAGTACTGTTTTAAGTACAAGAATGTGATAAAAAATTGTATATGCTCCACAGGAGTGAGTAAAGAAGTCTCAGAAATCATGTTTGTCAATATACGTGAAATCGGAGATCTTTACTTTTGTTCCATACCTGCGTAATATATTATTTCATTTTTCAGTATATTCTTAAAATTTAGTTTTCAATTATATATATATAAAAGACTTAATAAATGTTCAGTCTCGTTTAGACAAAACAATTAAGTATTAAAAAAATTTGAATTCGAAAGTAAAAAATGACGTTCAATCGCCAATTGTTTAAAACAAAATATATAATAAACACTTGTATAAAACAGCAAAGCTGTGGCGTAGTAAGGAAACGAAATCAAATTTCTACAAAAGTGCTCACCACAGCAACGTTTGAACGAAGAATTTTCACGAAAGAGAGAGAGAGAGAGAGAGAGAGAGAGAGAGAAAAGGGCACAGGTATAGTAGTCAAGGCACGGACAGGCCAAGATTTCCCTTCGATTTGCATGTGTCGATGAAAAAGTGGTCGGCAATAGGTAGTCAATGCAAAAATCAGCCCGTGCTCCATCGTGCCGCTCCTCCGCCGAGCGAGTCAAAGTTTCGTACGTCACTGTACACCCTTCAATCGCATTCAAACGTCATATCCCCCCTCCAACACACACGCAGACAGGGACCGTAGTGAGGGAGAAAGAGAGATGGCAAGGAGGTGTGGAAAGAGCGGAGGAAGTAGTTTGGCGGGCGGGCGCGCAACAAGCAAGCGCGCACGAGAGAGCACATGTGCCGGGCGTAAAATCGTGTCGTCGAAGGGGTGGCAGGGCTCTCTCTCTCTCTCTCTCTCTCTCTCTCTCTCACTCACTCTTTTTGATAGCCCCTATGCCAGACGAGAAGGGGTGCTCTCTTTCTCTCTCGGTGCCCAGCGTATCACCTGGCGGAGGCGCAAGCGTGCGCGCGCGCACTCGCGGACTGCTTTAATAGGAAAACCGAGAGCGCCGGGGAATCACCTCGGCGCGGATCCTCGAAGCGCGCATTCACAACCACCTGCTCCGAGCGGACGGTAGCGCGCTCGCTCTCTCTCTCTTCCAATAGCCACTGCAACCAGGGTGTACTGCTTAGGCCGTTACAGCGAGTCTACCCACCAGGAGAGATTTCGAGGATTCCAGGTGCTTGCTTATGTACCGCACGACGGCTTTTTCTACTGCATCCATTTCGCTGCTGCTGCTGCTGCTTCTCTGTAAACTTGTCGAAAGCCCTGGATTTGTGATTCACTGCCTGCCGCGAATGGTCTTTTCAAGCATCGTGAAACGTGGATTCGCGTCTTTTCTTGGAGTTTTAAGGGAGGTTCGGCGGTCCGCTAGCTCTTTCTTTCTATACACGGTACAACGCGTAATTTATTTATTTGAGGCTACCTTTTGATGGCCGACGAAAATTTGCTTTTATTTTGTATTTGTGTCGCGCTTCGAAAGGATAGCCCTGGATTATAATCGAGGAGAAGTATCGAGTTAATGGCTTATGTTTGTGGTCGATTTTACTTTATAACGCGTTCAATATTTTCATCGTTGCCTACCTTTTATGTCTACAATAAAGAATAACGACCGTAAGTTTACCAGTTCCTCCGGCTAACAGTATATTTCATGTACTCTCTCTCTCTCTCTCTCTCTCTCTCTCTCTCTCTCTCTCTCTCTCTCTCTCTCTCTCTCTCCTTCTGTGTGTTCACAAAAATCGTATAAAATTGACAAATGTGTGCATGTAAAGGTTATTTTTATTTATTAAGATTTGGTGTAGTCGTTAATCGATTGTTGCAGTGTAAATACGTAAGTTTCTCATTATAAAAATTCATTTTTACTCGAAACAATTTGCCGTTTTTTAACATTATTGTTTTATTTTTTCTATTCCATACTCTTCTTATGCATCATAAGGCTGCTTCGCACCCAGACTTTGCATTCCAATGTCTGCTCAAAAGTTTTGTTAAAAAAATTTTTAAAAAATCCGCAGGTTCGCGTTCACACAACATCAAGCGGAAGAAAAATTTAGCAGTTGCCGCTCATCCGAGGAGTCAAGCGATCGAGGCAAGAAAAGATGAAAAACAATAAAATATATTCGGCATCGAGCTCTACGGTGATGTTCCTGTTAATCCTGCTGCTCGCCTCCTTCAGCGTCGAAATTTCCGCGAAACGTAAGTCCCTGCAAGCCAGCACCTCGAAATTCTTAATTAACTCATTACTCACATACGCTCTCATTCACTTGTTTCATCTGACTTATCGCTGAAAAAGGAAAAGAATCGTCCCGATAGACGATCGCTCAACTCTCTATTTACCCCGTACATACTTTTCAGCTGAATATACAGAATGCGGAAGCATCGTTTTCTTTCCATCATCCATCCCCCTTCGCACGCCTGTAACTCTTCTGTTTTTTAATTTTATTCAGCCTCCAAGTTGAACGGCGAGCACACGTCTGTGTAGCCGCGTGGAGTTTGAGCAGCTGGCGCGTAATTTTCGGACGGCTACGGGCGCTGCCACATCGTTCTCGAAACAGCTGGCAAAGACAAGGGATACGCGCGTTTTTCTTCCAGGCTTTTTATTATTATTTTGAAAATCGCTCGCCTCCCCGCCGATCTGTCTCTGCTCCGACGTTTTATTGTCCGCCTCTGGACTTTATCACTTTGGCGGCTGGCGGGGCTTTGCCGGCGAGCCCAATGTTTTTAGAGGGTAGTTTTCACTTTACGTTTCCCTAGAATTGACAAAGATAGGATTTGATACGATACGTTTTCCCCTTGGCGTTTTGTATTTTTAATTTTATTCTTTTTAATATGTTCGCCGAGCGTAGAGAAAAATGACTGATAAGTTGTCACGTAAATGCTTATGACTGGGAGCGATTCGAATTCAATACAAGTGACCGTAGGATATTGGAATACTTTAATATAAATACGCTTTGTACAAGCGGCACGTGTGTTTTAAAATTTAATAATCGCGACTATACGACAAGCGGTCATTAATTTACTGCCTACAACTTATCGCTCTGTTCATTTCAATATTCGTGAACGATTGGAAGGAAAACGAGTGCTCATTATGGAAACGTAGGATAGCGTGAAAAGGTAGAGCGAATTGAACGAGTGATTTCTATTGAGATTTTAAGCAATCTTTTAAAAATAGAAACTCCAACATTATTGGAATAGGAGGGGAAAAAACGGCGAAACTTTTTTGATTTTTCCAATCGAAGGCTTGATTTTTCTCCCGCGAAGCGCAAATCATTTCTCGAATAGTTTACGCTACGCGGGAAAAGCACAAGTGATGTTTCCTTGTTTCAAGAGTCTCGTTGTGTTTGGGCGAGGTGAAAAAAAAGGCACGCACGGACAACACACTAGACTGAGAACAAGGTCAACATGGCTTTTCGGATCATCTGCGAGTATGAGTTTACATAGAAGCGAAAGAATGCCTTTACCTTTGTTTGCAGCAGAAATCCGATTATAGTTTTTAGCTGAAGTAAGACTCGTAAGATTGCCTATGAGTAATTTTAATGATTTCTTAATTGAATTTTTTAACTGTGTAGTCAATCAATGAATTAGCAAACCATTAAGATTTTTATTCGATATACTTCTTGAATAAACAAAGATTAAATAGCTTTGAAATTTTATGCTATATAGTATATTACGATATTACGATATACCATATCGAAGTATTACCACATTACGATAGTGTTCTTTACTTATAATTATTAACTATTGCTTTTATTAGTGTTTACAGAAATCAATGTGTAAAAATATAGTTTTCTATACGCCAGTTACTCGTAAATGCAAGAAAAACATTATTTTTCATACTCTTTGCATAAAGCACGATTTTCCATAAACTTTGCAATAATAACAAAGCTGCAAAATCGATCAATAAAGTATACATGAGAAAAAGAGATTGTGTCTACAAAGATCTCCTTTATCTTCAGTCTTTATAACGTCCCGTTAATCGAGTTATTAAGTGACACTTGTTGAAATATAACGAAGTATTTAAAAGGCTACGTGTTGGTTGAAACAATTAAATTACACTATCAACTGTTTCATCAATTTAAATACAAATATTATAAAGTTTTTAAATCATAATTCGTTTAAACGAGACAAAATTGCTTAAAAGCATTGGATCGTTTCTTCGAAATTTATCGCGCGTGCTTTGTAAATTTCCGCAGCTCTTATCAGCGATATAGAGCAACTTAAAAATCCGCAACAGGCGGGTACAGAAAGGCATGATAAGTTTATCGTATCCAGAGCAAGCGCCATCAAAGGCGTTCTCGCTTCACAGTTTCACGGAAAGCCTGTAAGCAGTTTCTTTCAAAAGTGTATTTCTATTTTCACCTCTCTTAATTTGCCTTCCTTACAAATTTGCATTCCAATGGGGATCCAATAAGACGAAGCAATAGTCGATCGTTTGGCACACGCGTGAAATGGGAAAATTAATCAAGGCTGTTGCACTGCTAGCCCTTACGTTTTTCATTTGCATGCGCCGATCGATGAAGTCGGACTACTTTACGAATTAACGGACATCAAAGTGGCTACATTCCGTTTAATACTCTCCTTCGCAAGGCGGAAAAGTAATGCCAGCGAAACAATTGCCGCTAAAGAGTGCCATTATCGTTGTTATTGAATTATCTACTAATGAAATTTACCTAAAGCTCTTGTAAATATTCACAAATAGCGATGCTTCATACGTCGTGTTATCGTACGAAAATGACGTCAATGTGTTTATATTTAAAATGTCGCAGGCGCGTATACTATTAGTCAAAAAATGTGTCTGTCGATAATCTTTAATCGTAAGTTTTCATTCTATTAATCGTGACGCATGAAAATTTTTAAATTAACAGAAAAATGTGATTTAAATTCAGAATTTATTAATGAAAATGAAATAGTTGGTAGAACTTTTCTTATTTCAATTCGACGGATCTAGATTCAAATCGATAAGTTGCTCTTTACAGGCCTAATAATCTTGGCCATTTGTCAAGATTTCTATTATGTTTTTGACGTGACAAAAATTCTGTTGGTCGAAATTCATTTGATCAATATTAACAAATACCATAAGAAAGTCTATACAAGTGACACAATCTGCATAATTTAATCGAACGATATAACAACAGAAAAAAATCAACCTACTTCCGCGACGAATTTTAAATTTTAACCTATCGCATTGATAAACCGGCTTCATAAAATTTGCCAGTGCTTCGAAAAACTAGAGTAGCCGTAGTGTTCGAAAGTGTAATTTCACCTGCAGTTACTGTCTTGTTGTCCCTTAACAAACCGCTTGGGCCTTGATTATGCGACGTTGAAATGGCATTACGAATTTACGAGCGCAAGGATAACTTTGAGTTTTGGCTAGAGAGCAGCCGAAGCGGGCCACAAAAACCATATCGTCTCTCGCGCCCTCGTACGTGCCAATTCAACTTCCACGTGCGTACGACGTATTTCGCCTTGTTTTACGCCAGTCCAACGTCCACCCCGGCCTTTATCCATTTCCCAGCGGCCTTGCATGCGCGACGTTTGGAAAACGACCTTTTCCCAGTTGGCTCTCTCTCTCTCTCTCTCTCTCTCTCTCTCCATACACCTGATCCATTCGCCGCTCTAGGCTTCTGTGTGATTTTCAAACTATAGACGCCTCGCGTTAAAGCCGAATTATAAGGGACCATATAGCCTTCGCTCGACGTGTATTGATGGCTCAAAAATTTCTCGCGCTGTCCCGTTTTCAAGCTAATGCCTACTACGCCAGCGCGTAGTAAACAGTGTAAACAAGTACCACTACGACAATAGCCTGACTCTTGTCGCGTAGACGCGTTTTATGAAAAAACAAAAAAAAATAACAATCGTTACGAGGACATTGTCTCTTTGGCTTCCGACCTCCGTGAAATTCCGGCGGACCGTGCGGTTTCCACCTGACTTCGATACTAGACTCGAGTTGGATTTAAAGTTTTTACGGGATTGCATTGGATAAGCGGATTTGCCAAGAGGACTGAATTTCACGATTCGAGGACGGTTTTTGTTTGATTTTCGAGTTGGAAATATTGTCGTGGTTGGCTCATGTAAATTATAAGGTTTTTTTGTTTGCCCACTCTAGCGACTGTGGGTGTAACAAAATTTATGAATTTTAGTGGGATTAATAAAAAATTTGGTTCAAACTAAAAATTTTAGGACGATGGAAGTTATCGAGTTGAGTATGAAAATTAGTATCAACTGCAATTGCGTATTTCTCGATAGCAAAAATAACATAAAAAAGAAACTAATCTCTCTAATGCCAAATTAATCGCTGTTTATACGCTTCATTGACAGTCTTCTCTACAGTTGAAAGAAAAAAATAATTTTTTTGAGAAATCCAATTAGAACAGCCTGTAAATAAGTTTAAATGAGAGCCGAAGGATGAAATAATTTAAAAAACCATTTTCTTAAATTGAAAACTTCTTCATTCAGGAAAGCCTGAGTAGGGACTTTTCCGCTCTGCCAGCGCAAATAAAATTCCAAGACTTACCGACAAGTTGGCCCGATCATTTCGCGGATATATATAAGTGGGCAAAATAGCTTTGACGTTCAACCGCGGCTTTACTGCTCGCGCACACACATCCAGAGAGAGACAGAGTCGAGTAATCGTAGGTGCTCTCAAGATCGGGCACGGACAAGTTCGCAGGATATCTTGGAGCCATCTCGCGTATAAATATTCACCGGATATCGTTCACCGAAGGGGGGGGGGATAGCGCGTATATCGCGAGGCACGTAGAATTTCAAGCATTCAAGATTAACTCTAAAGTAGTCGAAAGAACTTTGGAATTCCTTTAGCATCCGGACTTTGCAGCTGATTCGCTCTCTCGTGTGTACTCTCCAAAAGTTGTATGGTGAACGAATAAATAAATTTCGAACGCGCGCTGCCTTTTCAAGTAAGCTTAACACTATACGATTTACCGTCCCGAGCAAATGTTCTTTTGGTTTTCCTCCCTGCTCCGGCGCGCACTCGTTCCATTGACCGAGCTTATTCAATTTTCCGAAAATTTAATTTTCCTTCTTTATTTTCACTTGATTTTTACACATGACAACTGAAATCAAATGCGATATATATACTATAAAGTCTATACGATCTGACGAAATTTCCGCTGCGTACGTCATGCGGATGCTTTTAAAATCCGATGATCCTATGCACGCGCGTCATAGTTCTACGTAAAAGTAATAAACTGTATTTATAAAAAGGAGACAATAAAGGTAAAAACAAAACTTTTATCGCCCATATGGAGAATTTCCGAACTTTTTTTAAATTAGTTTCGACGATTATTTATTTTGTATATACCTATATATACAAAAGCGTAGAATGTATGCGCATAAAATTCGCAGAAATATATCGTCGATAAAAATATAATGAACGCAAACTGCGTCCAACGCGTCGTCAGAAATAACGCTAGAGGCAATATTTCCGAAAGCTCAACAATTAAAGTAGAGCAGTAATAGCGTCCATCGAGAAAGGCGGAAAAAAAGAAACGCAACTAGCATACCGGAGACGCTAAAAGACGCCAGTCGTAACTAAAGTTAAATAAGCTATAGAAAGAAAAGCCCCGTGAGCGCGTCATTCTTCAAAAGCTCTATCGCGAATTTCACAGGGAGTCGCCTAGAGGAGCGAGAGCAGTCTCGATTATCTTATTCGCAAAGTGGGACACACTACGCCGGCGAAGAGCCTGGCTCTGCGGAAAAGTGCGACTCTTGGTCATTGTGCCTCGAAGTCGCGTTGGCAAATTGAATGAGAAATTGTTGGCGGCAGTCGGCCCGCGAGCTAGGCAACTATATATACAGTTAGTGGGCTTGAGTTATTGAATTTCTTATCTCTCGCGCTAGCTTCCTCGGAGCATGGCGCTTTGTGTGCCTCTGCCCCGCACTTCTTGCCGCGTACTCAATTAACACGTGCAACAGTTGCGTATGCACTTGGCCAAATCGACAACAGGACGTAAAGAAAAGAGGATCGAGATAGCCGAGGCAGATACTACGCCGGCCGTGAATTAAGCGACGCCCGAGTAATCGGGGGCTCTAAAAAGCCAGCCCGGCAATGAAGAGCAGCCGCCGCGCGGGAAAATAAAAGCTCTGTGCATTCAGCCGCACTTGTCCACGGCTCACCTCTTGCGCGCTTTTCCTCCTCTTTTCCGGAAAGCCAAGCAGGAGAGAGAGAGTCGAAAAAACGAAGGCCACGCATCCTCGAGGCTTGGCTTGCCTTCTTTTTCTTCGCTCCTTGCTCCTCGGCTTTCGTGGCCGAGCTTTATCTCGAGGCCAGAGCCTCTCCGCACGCGCACCGAGTCGAGCGCTAACTCGATTATCCGAGTCGTTAGGGCTTGGGACTTCCGGTCGGCCGTGAACCGCCTCACCCTCGAGAGAAAGAGAGAAATGCTGGAAAAGAGGAAGGTACGCTGCTTTTCATTTACATGGCGCAGCGTTAAAAAACGCTCATTACAGTATGCAGCTTTGATCGATATCCCATATAGCCGATAAGACTAGAGGCGATATTATCGATCAGCCACGCGCGCCTGATAAGATCCGTCCGAATACCACTGCTCACTGCTCCGAGGCCGGCTGCGTCGACAGATTTAGCACTTGGATTACGACTGCCCTCTTCCTTTGAGAGCCGTTTAAGATTGGCGAGAAAGTTTTGTGCGACTATAAATAGACGAGCCGATTCGCGAGCTGTTAAAAGCTTCTACAGAGAGAACAGCGAGCGAGAGGCCCAGTTGACAAGTGCTTGGAGGGATAATGCTTCGGAGGGTCTTTACGTTGTTCTAAGGGTTGCATATTGATATGACTTTGGAGGGCTGTTCGACTGGGGACTAAGAGAGATTATGAGTAGAATTTTGAAAGTGATTGGTGATGTAACTGAAATACTTTAGAAGTACGATAAGGATCTTATGATTGATCTAATCTTAATTTAATGAATTATTATTAACTGTTGTTTGAGATACTCTGAGAAACTATAATTAATTTTGTCGATTAATTTTATCGCTTACATTTAACATAAAAAGGCATTACTACTAATATTATTTTAAATATAGTTTGTAAAAAATTACGGCAGGTTTCAATCAGTAATTCCTTGATTTAAGTTCTACAAATGACTAGCAATAAAATTTCGTATAGGTTCTAATTAATCGAGTACCGTGATTCACACACGTGTGTCTAGTCGTTAAAAAATACAAGACGTTCAGATTTCGAGTACGAGAATAGAAATAATAAGTAAATAATAGACGTTATTTTGTTCTCTTTGGTAATTCTTGCTTGCTGATAATTAAGTGACTTTACCCAATCGCAAATTGGTTTGTCAAAAAATATCTAAAATATATACTTATATGAAATGTTAATAGTTGTCATACTTACTGGGAAACGAATCGAAATATATTAAATATAAGTCTGTACGGACGATGTTTAGAGTATATAATAAATTGAATTAAAATAAGACAACAGCACACTTACACGCCCGACGTGATCTGTCAAATTAATCCTCGGATTTTTTATTCTTTTATTTACAATTCTTTTTTATCCACTTTGCAGGATAACGCTATTATCCACCGATTTTTTTTATGTAATGCGTGCAGCTGATTGCCTTTGTTCTTTGATTAAATTTGTTTTTTCTCAAACCGTTATAAAACATTATTTCCGCTGAGCAAAACGACTACGCTATTAGACGTCAGTTGCTTTGTACCATTAAAACTTGTTATAAAGCTCCTGAATTATCTGCAAGACAACGAAACAATTAAAAAGTATCAATTGTAGTATTAACAATCTCGTGAAGATAAAGAATCTTTAATAATAGAATGAGTTTCAAGGACTTCAGAAATATAATCTTACTCGTCGCCTTAACATTTTGTCTCTCTCTTTAACGAGTTTTTATACGCAACGATATTTAGCGTTTATAATTATAATATTGTATTGAGTTTGAAAATAAAACGGCTAAACATATTGGAGTGTGATAGAAGAAGGCATTGTTATTAATAGAGTACGTTAATTTACGGCAACAATCCGATTGAAAGCTAATTCGACGTCATTGAGAAAATTGGAGAGCGCACGCGTAATAAGTTTAGCTCGTTATACAATCGTCTTCTGAATTGTATTCAAGCAAATTCCAATTAACAATCTCTCGAGGAACATTTGTTCCGTCCCTTTGCTTTCCGCCTCGGTGAAATCGCTAAACCAACAAACAAATGTGAGCACCATTATTACAATATTCCAAGCCACATTTCTTGGACGCAACAACGACAATCCCATGGATGTCTGAAGTCCTCCATAATTAGCTCCTGACAAGGCTACTCACTTTATGTTATATATATGTCAATTATAAAAGAAAATGCAGATGCGCGAGGGAGTGAAAAAGCACACGAGTCAATTGGTTCAGCGAGATAAACGAATAAAAAGCGATGTCCCGAAATAATACGAAAGTGAGAGAGAGAGAGAGAGAGAGAGAGAGAGAGCGAGAGGAGGGGGAGGGGAGAAGTGGGCGCAATCACTCGCGATTCCACGTGACGCTCTTTCGAGCTCTAATTAAAGAGACTTTAACGCCGAGTGTTGGTCGAGCAAAGGCCTGAACGACTGTATTCATGAATGGGCAGGGGTACGCGTGACTTTTCGGCCTTACGTCACCATCGAACCGACACGATACTTTTAGTTCTTTCATTAACTGGCTATCGGCGCGGTCGCGCACTCGTATTTTCCACGGGACGCCTGGTTCTCTCTACTGAGAAATTAGAGACGTCGCGTAATACCGACTTGTAGTTAGCGATAGTCTTCGTAGGAAAGCACTGACGTACGGAGAGCGAGAGAGACGTCGATTCTTCACCGATTTCTCCAACGAGTCCGAAATTGTCGTTTCAATTTTAAATTTCAACTTTGCCGCTCGGTTATTTATAAGGCTCCGGCTGGTTTATAAGCCCACTCGCGCTAAAACGTCTTCGCTTTTTACCCGCATGTCTGTGTACGTCGATTAAAGAAACAAGCCCGCATATATCCGTACAGCTGGGAACACAGAAACCCGTAAGCGAGCTCAACGAAATTCGCGCAAAACAATCGATGTCTTCGAGTTTTGGCGAGACGTGTGTCTCTGCTGCTGGCGCAGCGCTTGAAATTCAGCTCCAACACGAGAGATTTTGCCAAAAGCTATCGGTTCGTCTTTATCATCCATTATACGCTCACCGCTAGAGGACTGTATACCAGAGCGCCATGCGCGCGCTTACGGTAATTTCAGAAGTTTACGCGAGTTTGATGAACCACTCGCGGCACATATACATACATCTCAATACGCTTGAGCGCCTTAGCTTGATGTATCTGCTTTGTTAGAGAGAAAGACGCGGGGAATGCGATATACATTCGCTTCGGCCTTGCGAAATTGATATAACGTTCGTTATTTCACGCAAGTGAGAGAGAGAGAGAGAGCAAAATTCTCAAGTGTATAATTCACTCGACTTTGAGTTATTCTTGAATAACTGCTTACAGTTTTATTGTGCAACTTGGCGGAGTGGTGCGAAAATTTTATGAATCAAATCGGAATTTTTATGCACAGCGAGAGAGCCGCGGTTATCACAAAAGTCCGATTTTAAAATTTAAAATAGTAAATCCGTGTTTCAATATTGCCTTATTTTTTAAAAGACGGCGACGTTTACGGAGTTTGGATAAAAACTTTAATTTACAAGTTTTACATTTATACGAGCTTTTATACGTTTGGATTTTATATGGAGATGTAAAAGGAGTTACAAAGTTCGCGACTTTGCGCTAAATGAAATTAGTAGATATTCATATAAAATATAACGATCTTTTCCCTTCTTATTTCTATGAGTTCACAAGGGAACGTGAGCTCAAAAGTGTATAGCCGTCATTTCAAAGGGTGTAATAGGAAACGCGGAATATCATGTAAATTTTGGGCTTCCTTGTAAATCACGTGGCTTTATTATTAAGCACCCTATGGCGCGTGCAATGAAATCTTAGTTCGCTCTTGTCGCAAACTCCGGCCATCGAAGTTCAATTAGTACAGCGGCGTAAGTTGCGCGAACGATTTACTTTATTCAATAGCAGCTAAGGTCAATCGCAACTGTTTTCAACTAAATCAAACTTCAGCTTTAATTATTCAGCAAATTTTTATTGATCTTTGCCGGCAAACACTTGTTACCCTCAGATAGGTACCAGGCCCCACCAAATACACAAAAATACACGACGATATTTTTAGGTCATCGCGACTAATAGCATGAGTCTGAGCTGCAAATAACAAATCTGAAAAACAAATCATCCTCGCGTGAGCCCAGACACACAGTCGTGCATTTTTTATAAATATCAAACCTGCCATCAACATCGACACTACGAACACGCGTCACAACGGCGATACTTGTTACGTATAAATAAAAAATCATGAAAAGGACGTTCGTCAGCTGGCTTCATGAGTCCAGCCGAGATTCCAGAAGGAAACCTCGGCGAGGTCGAGCAATTACAAGGGATTCGAGAGAGGCGCCGAGCGCAAACGTGTCAACACTCGTTTAACCCATTAAAGCCGACGCGTGTCAGGGAGGATCGATCGGTTCCGCCACCGCCGAGCGGCAACCTCCTCCCGGGGGAGAGGGGGAGGACTACGCGTCGCGCTCCTCCTGCCGGGCGGCGCCTCGTCAGCCGGCTTTTTCCAGCGGAGCATCCTCCGTGAGGCGAAGCGCAACCTCACCCCCGGCCCCTCGATGCTTCCTTTCCCTGTCTTTCTTTTTTTAGACCGCGATTGCACCTGGGCCGACGTGACTGGCCAGCAAAACAAGCATGCGCCTTAACGATCGCCGCCGCGCTGCAAATGGGCGCTTGATGCCTCTTTGATTGTCGTCTATATTCATTGTTTTATTCGTTACTGCAGACCCACGTGCGGCTGGTTTTTCGTTTTGTTGCGGGTCTCTAAGGAGTTGCACCCTCCCCCGCCCCTTCCACATCGCCCCGGGTGCTCGGCGAAAAATGCAATGGGGAAAATGCCGAATTGTTTGACGTGATTGCGCATTCGCAAATGCTTATCCGAAATGATTTGAATCTTTTCCTTGGAATCGCGTTGTTTGTTCTAGTACATCCAAACTGTTCGCATTTAGCTTTTTACAAATACGAACTTATGCAACAAAAACGTTGAATTAAATTTGTATCCCGCCGATGATTAATGTACTTCACGCGTATATCGTTCGAGTCAACTTACAAGATACAAAATATTTATAAATAACATCAGACGAAACATCATTTAAACGTTCACCTTTCGAGAAGAGAGTGCGTATTGGCAATATTTAGTTTACTTGTCACGAATCACGAAATGATGAATTTTAATTTTAATTTCATATGCGAAAGATCGAAATGATCATTCAAACATCAGGTGCTATAAAGTACCTTTAATGTAGTCAAAATCTGAAATATTAAAATTTTGAATAATACGAACAGCATTAATTATTTGAAATAAATCTACAAAATACGCGTTCAATAATCATAATAAAGCATACTTATTTGTCCTTTCAACAAGTCGTAACAAAGCCACGATGACACTGAGTGTTCGTTGAAAATTCATTAAATCGCAATTGCGGTCTGTCTTTACGTGCTATGCTGTAATAATATTAATTATCACCAATGTATTTTTTGATGATATTCCTTATGTCGTAAATGCAGTACTTGTTATTAATTAAAATAAAATCCGTAAATTTAAATAAATGAATAAAATAAAACAATCGTCTCGTATACCGTTGTAAAAGAATGATAGGTAAAAAAGTACTTTTAACTTGACTTGTTGATAACAGAAAACAGCAAAAATTGTAAAACAATTTTCTGAATTGATAAGGCGAATGAGAGAAGAGGAAAAAAGAGCAAAAAGTCAATCAACGTACTCTCGCGTCCGAAGGATTGGTGATCGATTAATTTGACGTTTTGTAATCGAATAAGAAACTGGCTTTACTTCGTTTGCTTCAAACAGAGCCTCTTAGAGCCTTTAAAGGAGCTCTCTCCCTTTCGTCGTCAGAGAAAAAAAAATTAAATTAGCTGCTCTGGTTTACTCTTGAAATAGAGAATTTCACTTCTTAATTTATCCCTCGAAATGAAAATACGAGAAAAAATTTTTCTCCCAACCCAGGAAATGAGTTTTTTTCTTCTGTTTCTTAACCTTACTCAAGTAGCGCTTTTAGCTTTCATTTCTTATTTGTTTTCATAATACAAGCGAACGAAATAAGAACCAGAAAAATATGAAAAATATTGGTCTAAACTGCTTGAGAAATAATTTTCGTTATTTAATTGTTTTGAAGAAAAAAAAATCATCAGCGATCGATGTCAAACTTTATTATAATTTATTTACAAAAGTGTAAAAAGTAATTTTAGGTACAAATAAATAAAATAAATTCTACGACAGGTGTGCTAATTCTTTGAAGGCTACACTAAAAAGCAATAGAGTTTAAAGACCTTCGTTATTCAAAAGCAAAAAATTAAGGAAGAAAAGCTAAGAACCTCAAGTCCAAGGGCACATTAACACTTTCTTGCGATCGTGAAACGAAATAAACGCTCCATGTGCTCTTGCGTGCCATTTTTTCAAATAAACTTAAGCTAAGTGAAATACGTGGGTGTTAATCTTTCCTTGTGTTCGTTTCCAAGAATCTACTTGACAATAGCTTTTAACTATACATTCTTAAAAAGGGCTTCTTCAACATACCCTGAACTTTAGACGCCCACATTTCCAGTATAAATTAATGTAATCCACATAGAACTTACAGAAAATTCAGTTTATTAGACAGATTACTTCATATTCATATATTCATTTGCTTACTTTAAAACTTTCTTTAATATTAAAAACCAAAAATTTCAGGTGGATGCTCAGCATTTGGCCACTCTTGCTACGGCGGTCACGGCAAGCGTTCTCAGAGGGAAAACGTCTATGCAGACGACCTGAAGAACAAGGAAGAGGTACAGATCGACTACGATATCAACAGCCCAAACATGGAAAGCGAGGCTCTCGTACAGACGCAGCAGCTGCTCAATCGGCCGGAGTCGCGCTTGGCCAACTCGCTTCGTGATCGTCTCAGCCCCAACTCTTGGTCACTACTCATCAGCAAATTGGTAGTTAATCAGATTTTCTAATTTTTTAAGGTTTTTTTATTCTAAATGCAATATGCACGTGATAATAAAACAATCTTTTTTTTCAGATGGCACTTCCTCGACGTCAGTATGCGTTTTACCCCGACACTCAGAAGTGAAAATCTCAAATTTTAATTTCGGAAATAATACCTGTGTGCAATTGAAATAATTAGACAACTCAAAATTTTATGTATTGAAATTAAAATTAAATTATTATTCTTTATGCTTAGAAAATTATAACGGCATATTTTCAAAATCACGTTATTAGCTGAATTGTGTACTTACCTCTTCTGTTATTTTTTCATATAAAGTTCTCAAATTGTACGAAAAAGTCTTAAATGTATAATGTACTAGTAAAACAGGAAAAACATTCATAAAAATGGTTCGTTGATTAATAAATATCAATTATTTTCAAAGCATTTTTTGAAAACTTTTATGAAGGTATTTGTTACTGTTTAAGGCGTTAAATGTCAATTTAAAGATTAATAATAAATAAAATTGAATATTCAATAATAATTATTTTTAAATCCTTGATGATATATGAGAAAAAAGATGTGGATTATATCAAACTACTTTTTAACCGGTACCTGTTGCACAGTGCAACTTGCACTATGTTTATAAATTACATAAAATATAAAAACAATGCATCAGAACATAAATACTAAATTACAAATATATTTTTCTATCAAACTATTATTGCAAAAAAAACACATCCAATTAAGTTTTCAGTATCAAAATTATTCGTTTGTAAATTATTGCTTTCTTACTATTAAAAATATAAAAGTATAAAATTAATTTAACTTATTTGAGTTATAAGACTAGAAACAACGAAATTCGGTTATACAAAGTTTCATGAAACTAAATTGTATTATTTAAAAAAAACTATTCTTTTTCTCAAAATTAAATATTCTCGTAAATAATGAAATGCTTATAAATAGTTAAAAATTGCTGATTAATTGTTTAGAAGTGTATATAAATTAAACAATAAAATACTTTAAAACAAAATAGTGCGTTGTTTATTTCATATTTTCTAAGTCCTTAAAGTTCAGAGAATTTGTAGTATTTATGAAATTAATAAAAAAAGAGTTTTTCTTGCAATTATTTATCTATTGGAACCTAAGTCAGCCGATCAAACCAATCTGGGCCCTTTTGAGAGCTTTACTATAATTATGAACACGCTTTTACGTGTTTTTCCCGTGATTATAATACTCCATTATGGAAATTCCAAAAAACGATACATTTTTGCTTTAAACGTAAATTATATTCTATTTTTGTGGTATCACTAGTGTAGTATAAATAAATGTGGCAGTCACGCTCTCTTCTTTATCTTTTAAAATTATTTGTTGGTAAGTCAGGATACTTCCATGTGGACACTTACCAACTGGAGACAAATGTTTTTCCAAAAGATTATTAAGAAGATAAACACTACATGATTTCATTTTTCTTTAATTTTTGGATACTTATAAGTATATTAATATTTAACAAGTAAGAAATAGGTTGAAAGAATTGAAGAAAAAACTACATTTATAACAATAGTTCTTTAATACGTCAAAGAGAAAAAGTACAAGTTTCTTTTCATATTTAACAGTACATTGAGAGAGAAGTATATTTATACTTCTAAAATTTTAATGATAACTAGTTTTTGACATTGAATAATATTCGTATAATTGTAAATAAAAGTTATTTCATTACTGCTTCGTATTATTTAGTCTTTTCATGTATAAATTCAAAATTAGTTACGTAACTTATAAATATTGAAAAAATAAACGTTTGTAGATACAGCAATATCGAGTAATCGTTGTAAAGTTACAAAAAAACTCTTTTTATTAGTTACAAAACAATTTTAAATGAAAAATTTTTCCAAATCGTCAAATATACTAATTATCCAGTAAAATGATTTTATTTTCTTGTATAATTGACAGTTCAATATTTTTTATCAAATGAACGCGTTTGTTTGTTATAATGGTTGAGTAAAATGTATTTTTCTCTCAATGTGGTTAAAGTGTTTTTACATCTTATTACACTTGAAAGTCTTTGTAGGTACTATTTGAGTCTTATATACTTGAATTGTTCGTTCATTCACGAGCTGAAATATATATTATTGTATTTTGTTGATTTTAAAATTTCTAAATTCAACATAGATATAATACTTTTTTCTGCCAGTCTTAGATAACAAATACTACCCATTTGAGATAACAATTGAGACAGATACAGTTTGAGCGCATGCAGATTTTTTTAGTCATATACTTATATATTTTCAGAAATGTTTGTAAACTTCTTGTTAGTGTACATATGCACTGTATTATATATTTCTCTCTAAATTTGACATGGAAAATTCCAGCCTCGCATTTTCCATTTCAAATTTTGTTAGCTAAATTTATAGTAAATCGAACCTACGCGATAATTACTAAACATGAATCGCTTTCATGATTACTTCACCCGACTTCTAAGCTAACGAATGCACTTAAAATATAAAAAAAATTCATCTTGACAGTGACGTAAAATGAAATTCAACGATCATACAAGCAGCGAACTATCGCGATTGTCAATTTTTTTCTATTACAGTCTTAATATACATATAGTATTAACATGTAAAAAAAGTAAATTTGAATAGAAAAATAATATTATTTAACTTATTTAGGCATAATAAGAAACCAAACGTAGCATACTTATATTAAATAATCTGGAACCTTAATTTTTTTGTTGTAATTTCAATAACGAAGAGGTGGAAGAGAGCTGAAAGAATCGAAAGCACATTTACTTCGACTTGTCATCCAGGTTTTTCTGCAAAAAATACAGGGAAAAAAATACGATTATTCGGTTAATTAATCATGAGGCTGATTCACGCCTAATATATTATATTTGTATCTTACTAATATTTTGTAAAGTCCAATTTTTATTGCCTGGTCATCGTCATTTACGAGATCCTTACGTTGAGGGCTGAATAGAATATCGGACGATTCACCTTCCGTCATGCTTTGTTCAGCCTTTGGTATGCTTCTCACCTCCGCCCCTTGAAAAAGCTTCTCCGCCGCCAAGCTATTGAAAAATTTTACTTTTCAGTCATTCGGTTTATGTGTGTAATTCAAATTGTAAGATTTCATTAAAAACGCGAATATTTATGTAATTTTCACGGAATTTTTTTCTATATTAGCATCTAATAAACAAAATATTATTTTCTTATTATCGAATTTTATTCGAGAGAACTATGCTCATGAAAAACTTGACAATATGCCGGATTTGCTTTTACCCTCATGAAAGAAATGTGATTCAGAATAGTGTCTTGGGTAAAAAAACTGTTCAAGAAGCTTTGACACAAGTTTATTATCATTTCTCCATGAATATCATTTCACAAAGATGAAAACCTAGCCTTCCCGCATCTACATTTTCCATTTGACGTCATGTGACGATTTTCCAAAATTAGCATAATAAATATATTGAATTTTCCAATATATTAGCCAAGTTTTGAACCGACACATTGCTGACGCAATCGAAGCACGTGTGAAATATTCCATTGTCTAAATTATACATCGCATTTTGTTCATCCTCGTAAAATTTTTAAATTTACCATTTCAGTGTTGAAGCTGATGTGAATTCGCTACTGTAGAGTCACAAGATTAACTTTAAAATAACCAAACTATTATTTTAGTACACACATTTCACTGCATTATAATAACACTATACTGTGATATCGTAATACTCGAATATTTTCTACAATATCGTGTCTGCACGCGTGAAATGTTGCAAAAACCGATAAAAAAAGCATATGACCACGCCTGCATTGTAATGATTCTAAGAGCCTCGGAGCTTGAATAAAAGCTCGCATTAGACAAATAATGAATTAGATTAAAAAGCAACGAGCAGCCATAAGTCTTGGTTACCCTCAAACTTCTGACCACAGGTCGTGCAAATTTAGAATAACGCCCTTTGCTTTTTCCGCAGCGCAGCTGTATTAGTATAGTAGCCATCAGGATCTCTCTCTCTCTCTCTCCCTCGCTCTGGAGCTCCCATTGCGATATTCTCAGCGATATAGCGCAGCGCGTAATTCCGCGGCATTAAAAGAGCGAGTAAGCGCGCCGGAGGGGGAGGAGAGAGGGGCCGGCGGCGATGGCTAGGAGGAGCCGTAACTTGGGAGCGCAGCTCTTAAGCGCAGCGTAATCTACGCTAAAAGGCCGGTAAAAAAGAGGTCGAGCCGCTCTGGGTTGGCTAAAGGGCAGAGGGAGAGAGAAAAAGAGAGGCAGTAGCGCACCTGGGCTTGAGAGGCAGCGAGCCGGCGCCGGTCGCCTCGTCGAGGACAGCAGCGGGCAGGATCAGCGGTGATAACTCCTCGGCTGATAACGGCCTCGCGCGCAGTCGGGCTGCCAAGGCCGACTGGCGTCCCAGCAGGCGCGTCAGCAGCCATCGATCGTCCGCGATTGGCGGCGCAGCCGCGAGCGTCCGTCGCTCCGGGCCCAGCAGGACGCGCGCCAAACCGCTCCGCTTGCCGTGGGCTTTAATGCAAATTCGTTTTAAAACTCGCATACCTTTTGCCCTTTCTTCTTTCTCTGTCATCTGATGCCTAATTGCGCATTATAGCTGTAAATAAGATCATTGTTTTACTCACCACCCCAGCATGAATGACCGTAGCTCAAGCAAGAACCTGAAACTCGAATCAAAATACATCATTGCTAAGTTTTCAGAATTAACACACAGTTTGAATGTTAAATTGTTTCATGTGAATCCGGGAAATGTTTTTACGTCGACAGCTAAGAGAAATGTTATGGAGTATCGCGATCGCAAAGCGGTCAGGTGCATTTTAGGATACTTCGGATCTTCTTGTTATAATGAGTAAGTTTGTACAGACCGTTAAAAAAAAGAAGGAATAAAAATGACAATGAAAACGGAATTGATAAAACTACAGCTAAGCTCGCCTAACATTGTCACGAACATTAGCAATCAAAGTCGCAGCGACTTGCAGTCCAAAGGTGAAAAAAAGAAAAAGGGCCAAGTCGAAAGAGAGCAGGTATTAAGAGGGTCATCTGCATAAAGCCAAAGTAGGTCGCAAGACCACCAAACGCGAGACAATATTCAGCGAGTAAAGCTAGGCGATAGTGAAAGAGCCCCCCTCCAACCCCTTCGCCGCCGCCGAAGAGCTTCTGTCGGACGAACTTTTAGCCGTTCGATGCCATCGAGCTGTACAACGCGCTGTCGCACCAGTAAATCAACAGGTGCCCCGCTTGGCAGCCCGGTTATTGCGCTTTCGCAGCTTTTCCCTCTGCCGCTTCTTGCAAGGCAAATGTTATGGCTTTTTACGCCTTTCCCACAAGATACTCTCTCTTTCTTTCTCCTCCTCCTCCTCCTCCTCTGTGTTTCTTTGTGAGTCTTTAATTTTTTACCAAAATATAGGTATGACGATGTTTAGCCTCGCAATCCATAGTTATCAAGTTCGAACGGACAATTAAACGAGTTTTAATGAAAAACATTTAAACAGTTGATAACAATATAAGCTTAACGCATTTAAAAAAAAAATCAGATTGTTAGAGGAGTTGAAGGAAATTGCAGATCAAGAATTTCTCGCCTATTATGCATGCTCAACGATTACCCTCCGATTCTTACCCGTTTCTGCAAGCCTTCAATGCTGCAACGGTATTGCGTCAATGTTTTCAAGGATCTTTTTTCAGAGTTACTATTCTAGAAATTTCAAATATTTTTCATATCGGCACGAGTATGGATACTTTTTAATCTTCTCTGTAAAATCGAACCACTTGATTCATTTGTAGGCTGTGTTGGCGGAACGATTCATTGTCAGACAACATCGATAAAAAATAGTAAAATTTGAAATTGTACGCGAAAATAATTAATTTCAAAAAAGTACTTTAAATAACTAACATTTTTCAAATTGAACTTGATATGGACAATTTTTAATTACATGTAAATTGATACTGTACATCTTATTGATGCAATTCAATTTACAAGCGCAATTTTGAGCTTGTGATACGCGTATTTTCATTTATGCGAAGATTCAATTCAGACGTGAACGCATTAGCCGTTTTGGTTTTACAAAGTACATAATGCAATGCATTCCGCCCACGATAAAGTCAAGTTAACGTAGAAAAAAAACAAGAGTCAAGTCAACAATGAGCTCCTTCAAAGTTTACACGCGCATGAAATTGCAAGTCTCTAACGGTGTATCAAAATCGAATAAACAGTCTTATATCCCGAAGAGCAACTATTTCTTTTTTTTCAATATTATGTTAAAAGCGTCATACTCTGTTGCAAACGCGAGAAACTTGATACAACTTTGGAGAAAAGAATAAATGATGTAGTTAAATTAAATTTAATAACGCAGAGACGTGCGTCCTTAGCATTACTTTTTTCCGTGTGTTATTTCATTGAGCGATGTACTTGGACAGTCTTAGACACTGTACCGTAGAAAAAAGATGAACTGAATAACTAAAACAAATGAAAACGACCAATTTCAGCGGTGTGCTGAATAATAATGAAGCCGCGTAACTGGGAATATAAGCAGACAAGCCAGACGCAACAGGCTCGTGCAGGAAAAAATGTCCAAGGCCCGATAGAAGAGGATAGAAGCTGGATCATACCTGGACACGCATGCCATCCAAATTTACGCGTCGGCCGCTTTAGTGTGGTCATATGCCCAAGGCGCCTGTCGCGGAGTATGAAACTTTGATTAGCCGCGCGCAAGGATTAGCAGATACGAATAGCTGGGCTTTACCAGAGCGATAAGTCGTTATTTACCGAGGATGCGCTATTCTGCTTTGCTTTTTAATCTTGCCGGAGCTGGGCCGGTAAAGCTACGTCTGTGCGTATAGGGCTAATGGAAGATTTTCATAAAACGCCGCCGCTAAAAAATTTAACGGCGCGCCCACGTGCCTTTGGAAATTATTAATACCTTTGCCCCCCGTTTACCTTTCCCCAGCACTTACACATACACACTCCTCTGGAGTTTTCCTTACTACTGCAGCCTCGGGTCCCCATATTAACCGATGGATTATTCAAGCAAACGATGACATCAATACGGATATGTACGCGGGCCGTGCTCTCCTAAGTAAGTAAGTGGTAAACGTTTTATCGCCCTGTTGCGCTATCCTACCGGCTACCACACACACATGTACACTGCTGTAAAAAAAAGAATACGTCTATTTTGTTATTTCGAGAGTACAAGTCTCCGGAGGTTCTCAGTGAAAATATGATTTTAGAAACCTCATTAGTCGTCCGGAATACGTTAAAGGAGAAGAAGACAGTAGTGCCGGCTCTGCATGCGTAAGCTGGGGCCTTTGAATAACGTCGCGGAAGTAAGAGGCTGCTTTGACGGATGAAAGAGTCGCGGCAAAGGTGACCTATCGCTGTATATATTGTATTCGTCGAAAACCACCTTTCTTCGCCTAACCTTGTATGTTTTCCCCTTTTCTCAGACAAGCCGGACTCTGATCCGTTCATTTTTTTTTGCCGAATGCGCCCGTCGTGCGTGCGTGGGTGGACGCCTGCGTACAACGTTAATTTGTAATATACTTGAATGTTTAACCATTTTATTGTCGCGCCATTGTAATTGTACGCGGGATCTTTTTTTTTAATTTACAGCTAATCGCGCAAATTGAAAAGAGCTTATTGTCGGGGGTGCAAAAAAAGAAAATGAGGGAAAAACAAAGAAAAGATAGAAAAAGAGAAAGGGGGTATTAAGCTTTAATTCTCGGAGGGGTTAATACATAGAAACATTTCGTCGATTGCCCCTATAAAATGCAATTTCTCCCAGCCACTTGTGCTAAGTGGTGTGTAATTATTCGTATGGGAGAGAAAAGCCCTTAGCTGGTATATCGCGCCACATAGACTTTTAATTCCAACTGAAAATTTCATTCTCCTTGAGTTTTGTAAAGTTGAATATTTAAGCTCTCGCGCTAAGCGACTAAATTTACTTATTTTCCCAGCAATAATAAACACTAACATCATTGCGATGTACATGTTGTGGAAGCAAAAATAGACTTTTGCAAATCAAAGTTGAGATCAAACGAGGGAGAAAGAGAGAGAGCTAAGCTTTGTCTTTACAAAGCATAATTCGCCTGTTACAACTCGGCCGATTAGTTCCGTTACGGCAGTGCAATTCATCAAAGAATGAAAATGTAAAGGGGCAGAGACGGCGGCTTAGGAATAAGGTAGAGGGGGGAGGGTTCGCAGAAATATTCGGTTGAAAAAGCTTCGCCAAGGGAAATTTCAGCGAGGCTCAGTTTCCGCCCGACGTTTCCGCGTCGCCGAGGGAGCGCAGTCGCTCGCGCGCTTGGCCAAGCGATTGGAAAACCGTTAACGAGCCAAGCCCGCTCTCAAGAGTTGCGCCAAGTGAAATCCCGATGATAACTTTTCCGTGCGTTTGCCCAAGCTCAAAGATTTCCTCGGTGTATTTCAACGCCGCCCGCGGGACGTTGTTTTTCCGTGTTCATTCTGCTGGTTCATCATATTTATCCTCTCGATGACGTTGCTTCTTTTCACTTTTTTTTTCTTCGATTATGAATCACTGCTCTCGCGATTTGTCCCGATCGCGCGTCACTGTTTGTACCGCCGAGAAAATAATTTGCCGCGAGCGCGCGCCAAGTGTGCGGAAGCTCGGGCATTTATTTTTTAGAGCTTTCAGCCGAGATTTCGTGGCAAATGGAAGGGGATAAAGTGAATACTTTTCCGGGCTTTTCTGCCTCTCTTCCCTTTACACGTATGCGAGCTTACGATGTAAGCGCTTCGAGTGCTCCTTTCACTTATTAATGCATATTTCTCTTTATGAATTATTTACACGACTTTTAAATCAACTTTTAATGTTAATAAACAGTTTCGAGAGATATGTGAGATTTGTTTTACAAGTTTCCCCGTGTTTTCTTGTTAGAATGGCAGACCTGGCTGACGCGCAGAAATAAATGCGCGCATGATTTCTTTCTATGTATGTAAACTGACGTTCGATACGAATGGCAAAACGGAAAGAAGGTCAATACATTATTTATTTAACGCATGTCTATTTTATAAATTTGAGAAAATCAGGAGAAAATTTCCTTTGCCTTCGGTGGATAATGCATGAGGCGTCGAGATAAAAATTTAACTGTATTAGCAGCCGATTGGCAAGAAAAGTGTATTGGTTAAATTTTCAAAACTTTCAACTGGCCCTTAGTCTTGGCGCCGATCGCTCTAATCCGGCGGCAAGCACTGAGAGACAGCCTAATGTAATTTTCAGCGTAATAGACCTTAGGTAGATTTAACTGGTACAAGTAATAAATGGATCGGAGGAAGGAGCAGGGATAAAAATACTACTATGAATTATACCTGCCGTGCATCCGATGAAGCAAGAGACGAATATCAAGGCGGCGGATAAAAAGTAAACATTCTTCAGAACCATTGATTCGCTCTTGACTCGCATTTTCATAAAGTTCCAACGACTGACCTGTTGCGTAGGAGGTTGCAATCTGCAACACATGACGTACAATCCACTCATGTGAATATAAACTTTATCAAATCATCCTACACGTATTACATCGACGTTGCTAACGAAAACTAGTACGGTGCAAATTCCCGTCGAAAACTAGCACAGCTCAAATTGCCGGCGAAGATTAGTACAGTTGGCGAGTTTGAGGTAAAGACTAGCCGTACTAATCTTCGCCGCAAAGCCACGAAATGTACTAGTATTCGCCAGGAAATCGCCAATTACTTTCCTTCACCACATTTTTAGCAAGAGTATAGCTTCCGTCGGCAATTTAAATCGTACTAGTTTTCGTTAGCAACATCGATGCAATACCAAGAGAATGAAAAGGCATACAGTAGGAAATATAATTTACAACAATGACAAATAATTACGGAATACTTGGTTATATCGGCAGTCCCTCGCGGTACAATAAGAAACCTGCATGAATTTCCTTCTAGGGAAGCATCGAATTCTACACTTTTCCGAAAAGTGCAAGATCTCTCGGGCGTAGGTGTAGAGAGTCGGGTCATTACGGGGACATTTCGGTAACTCGGCTCAAACAAATGCCGCAAGCGCGCAAGCTTTGCCTCCCCCCACAAGTCAATCAGCGTACGCATAGAGAGTAGTCCCGGGCGCTTCTCTCTCCTTTTCGGTATATTGTGCGAGCGGCTCGCTCGGGGTGAAAACGACGCGGCTCCAAATTCTCAGGGGCGATGAATATCCATCGGGCAAAGTTTCGCCCCGGCTCCGTTTGGCAAGTTCGCGGCAAATGCAACGGATTGCGCGACGCCACGAGCATTTGCACTCCCTCGAATTGCTAATTCGCGCGTGGACCCGTAAATACGAGTAAGTCGCGGGCGCGCTACGGTTTATATAACCTGTTGAATTGATGACGCGCCTGGCTTCTATGACGCTTCCCCTGCCAGACGATTGTTGCCGCGACGTTGGCTTTTTTCCTTCTCCCCGAGTATTTCGACCCTGGTTACGTGACACTTTAATGGACGTCTTTCGAAGAATTTCATCGCGATATTTCTTCAATCCTGGGGGGATCTTCTTTTAAAAAAAAAAAATATCGGTCGTGCCTAAGGAAGTGACGCGTGAGCAGGCGTAGGGTTTCAAAAAGCTTTTTCGCCAGTTGTTTACGTTTTTCAATGTACATTCAAGATTTTCAGCGGCGCTTCCACGTTGATTTTGTCAAGTAAATTCAAAGTCATTGTATCGAACGTATCAAAAGCAGTGATTTCCATGTGTTTTCTCAAATCGAAACATTTAATATTTATTTCGACTGGGAAAAGCCAACTGATTGCACATACTTCGTTATGCAGATTTCATTAGTATACCCTTCAAGTACAACTGCCGAATCTCAATAGTCCATTTGGATTTATAATGAGACATGAAATTGCAACATTTTTTAATTGACTAAACAAATGGTAAAGTTACAAATTTTTACTAGATTTTCCTAATGAAATTCACATCAAATATCTTGACATCGTAAAAACGAAATTAGTTTTTTCAAATAAACTGTTTAACGTTTAGTTATTGCCGTCGCAAAGTATTCAACGCTTGTGAAATATTTTAGTAGTAAATGAAACTTTTCTTATGAACTAAATAAATTTTTGATTGAACGGCACATATTTTAATTTGTCTTACATAAAAGTTTAAATTATCAAATTTTGTAACCTTACGTTATATCAATGTTACTTTATAAAATAAAAAAATATTTTTCATTTAATGCACACTATGTATTTTTAAATCTATTGGAAATATTTAAAAATTTAGCAACGGACTTTACGGTCTTGAAAGCTTTAAAAAAGATTTTTCTCTTATCAAGTACAAGAACACATTTTATATAAGACAAATATACGAAAAAATACACATTGTGAGTGGAAAATTGAATTAAAATAAAAAGATTCAATTCTCTTGCATGCAAATTTTAAATTTTTAACAAGTTCAAATGAGAAGAAAATATCTATGACTAAAGAAAAATAAATGACAATATAGAAACAATGATCTTACAGAAGAGAAGTTTGTCGATCGCACAAAAAGTAAAAAGCAGCCGATCTCCAATCCACTTGCTTACACGAGAGGTATCGCCTAAAAATTCGTCGTCGCTCTCGAAATGGCAATGTATCTCTCACTAGTAGACGTCACCAGCAGATATATCTCAAACAGTCGGCAAAGCTGTCTGGCGCCGTGTGCTCTTGGTCAAGCCACAATCTCTCTCTCCCTCGCGGCAGCAAGTTTCGAGAGATGCAAGTAATTGAGCCGGGGGGGTTGTTATAGAGTGTGTACGGGCGCGCGCGTCTCTTGAAGAGAGTAAGTGGCGCCGAGTAGATATGCGCACCTTGACTCGTCGCGCGGAGCCGAGGTCGGTTGCTTTTATAGACGCGCCGCTGGAGGGCGGGCCCCCATGGCATCGGCTGCCCCCTTTGGCTTTCCCATGCGGGAAGCCGGGGGCGGCAGCGGCGGCTCGGCATATGCGCGCACCTGCCGCCCTCCCCTGCCCTGCCAACTGCCTGCACCAGCTATTCTCTCTATCTTCTTGCGGCTGTAGCGCGGCTCTCTGCTCTGCGTAAGGCTTGCGCGCACGCAGATTGTCTTGCCCCCCCCCCCCCCCCACCCCCGCGCTTCGCGCGCAACGGCCAACCGAACGCGCACAGCCGAGACCCGACGAAAACGCTGGAAAGCTCGGGAGATTCGAGTCTCGAGCGCGCTTACGACCTACCGCACACGCGAGTATTCTTTTGAGGGGCTGCGTGGGAGAGATTGCCCTCGCGCCGCTTGACACAGGCGCACGCACACGGCAGATCAGACGACAACGAGCTCAACTAGACAAGACGAGCGCTTTCGGGGAATCGCACTTTTTTACTTTTTACTCCAGTTCAACCACAACAATTGACTTTCTTCCAATTTCGCCTCTTACAACGTTTCCCTCCTTTATAAGGGTGCGCTGAACTTTTTTATTTTAAACTATCCGAAATAAGGCCTTTCAAATTAAGGTTAATAATAGTACGAAAGCGTTTATTTGAGCTTAACAAGGATATTTTTAGACGTGCCTGGAGTAACTTGGTAAATTGAAATATAACGCACATCATTTACCTTTTTTTAACTTTGCCTAAGGGCGCGGTTTTGTGTTTAATTTACTCGAATCTTACGCATCAATTTTCACAAAGAAATTCTTTGTTCATCGTTATAATCGAGTCAGTTTTTGATAGCGCTCAATGCTAGCTATAAGTACATTAGAAATAAGATTAAATTAATAAAATTTATATACTTTTTAATAATAAATTTTAAATCCTTAAAACAAGTTAATATCGGTATATAGCCGTAATGATAATAATGGACATGAAATTAATGTGTCAAAATATTGTTTACTTATTGGAAAGATGAATTTAAAAGTTTAGTATAATAACACAACAACAGTATTAATTTTTAAGAATCTGCCTGCTTAGACACATCCATTTTTGAAGGTATTATTGATGACAGCTATCTCCTAAGCGATGATCTCAAAGGCTACTGCATTATTTGACTTGTAAATTGAATATTGTATTCAATGTGTGTTGTATTCATGCACAATCTTTCTACCTTTTTTTTGTCATAGTAGTGTGCATTCTCTTTCACTAGACGACTTCAAAATACAGATTTCTCATGTAAACAAACGCTTGTATTTTTAGTTGATGCACGTATTCGAACCTCATTATTCACCCGAATTGGGATGTATCGCGGTCAAACAAATATAGAAAATCTTGATATATTCAAAAAAAACTAACGGCAAAGAATACCTATATAGTTTTGCAACGTGTCTTGATTCGTGACAGTAAAATTCGTGGACAAGGGCTACGCGCCGGTGATTATTCGAGAGAATTCGGGTGGAAAAATGTTGTATAAATTATGTATTCATTATACATAATATATTATATGTAAATGATAAATACATTGTTTATGCATAGAATTCAACACAAATAAGAAATTTATCGATTATCAACAAGCATTAAAACAAGTGGTTTTCACATTATTTTTTATTATTCCTTAAAGACGATATTCGTGCGCCATCGTAAAATGAGTATCATTCTCTTTTGTTTCAATTCAAATTGACGCAATTAAATGAATAACTTTTAAAACTGTTGTTTAAAGAGCTCAAATACTCTTGAACCTTGCCATTACTGATGCCTCAATTGAACAAAACTGACTGCGCAAACTTTGCGAGGACCAGATTAATTAACGATTATACGTTCGATTATTCGAGGGAATTTATTTTTCGGACGAAAGTTGTAATTAATCGTGTAACTTTATTTCAACTGCATCTACTCACACGTCTATCTGAATGTAATAGATTAAGCGTGATGATGATATTTTGGTAACGGAGTTTCATTGCTGGCATTACAATTTGGCAAATAATTTCTTGTCGTCATACATTTTTTGTATTGTATACGCGTAAATCAGTAACAGTGACTTATATGTAAATGCAAATACTCATTCGCAGTTTCAAATTACAGTAAGCATATAGCTCTTAGTGTGAAGAGGAAATGGACTGGATACACACGTGCATCTTTGACTGGGCATGACATTTTTCATTTGTCGATACTCTACCAAAAGCATGTAGGATCGGAAGATGGCGAGAAGAGGGCGACGGTTGGGGGGACTAATGGTAAAAAGTATAACACCGCCTACGTATGAAAAATCCGAGGGAACGAGCAATTTCCTGCCGATGAAGAGCAATTTGAATCCATCAATTTGAAATAAAGTTTATGCTGATGTACAGCCGTAAGAGCAGTTGAAAGCTAATCACAAACGCTCGAAAAAGAAGGTAAAGCCGAATTCCTTTTTCATCAGCTTCCTGCCACGTCGAGCGTAACGTTTCACTCGGAGGAAAGATCGAATGAGCTCCGGGGCTTTGCAACCTGTTGCACTAGATCAGCCTGCCGAGCCGGCGCACCCGTATACGATCGCCGGCTGACCGAATCTCTGGCATTACTACTTGATAAAATTTACGCCCGGTCGCACTGGAAATGCGCAGCGCTGCGGCGCCGCCGCTGCTGCTGTAGGCTTACCTCCAACATTTACAGCTCAAGGAAGCCCAAGTAAAGCTCCACGGCTGCTTGGACTCTGCTTTACTTATAGCACCCGCGCCGATTTAAGCGCTTCTTCGATTCCAGCTTTTCTCGGATATTCCGCCACGAATGACCTCCACGGATTTGCGATCTCGTATTAGCGCTGCTGCTACACGTATAGCTGCTTGTTCTTTTTCTTGTTAAAATGCGCATTGCTGCTCGATTCTATATACCTTTACGTAAAATTCATTCAAGCTTCTATTCGGTGGAGATACGCAAATAGCAGCCGATAAGCTTGGAAATGCGCATATCGTGACTCGCACGTTTCATTGCTCGTTTATTTTCGGCACATCTCGGCTCGGATTTATCACATATAAAAAGTGTTATTGTCGCGGGCATTGTCAGGCAGTCCGTGTCTCCGCGTCATTATCAAGAGAGACAAGTGACTCGGCTAATGCAAAACGAGCTTTAGCGCGCGCGCCCGCGCCTACGCACACACCGAGATGAGCTGCGTAAAAAATCGCGTAATTAGAAGATCGGCCGGTCCGGTGGCTTTGCGAAAGCACATTATGGCGGCACTATTATTCGCTCTTCGCAATTAAATCTGCAGATAAGCATCGGCGGGGAATAAAGCCCAGCTGCCTCGACTGCTCTCCAAAGTTTTGATGAATGGCCAAAGTCCCTGGACCACCCACCGGTGCCGCTCTCTTATGCCCGCACGCGCCAACGACGCAAAAGTCGGGCTTTTTCCTTTTCAAAAGTTCGCGGAAGAGCCGAGAAAGGGAGAAGCTGAGGAATAAAATGAAAAAGTCCGTATCACGCTAAAGCGGTTAACGACGCTTCTTTGGCCCGATCGCACCTCGCCAATGGACCATCGGTTTTGTGTAAAGAACAGCCCTTCTGGCCCTTTACACTTGTGATTATAATGAAAGTCATGAAGCATCAAACGAGCCGTTCAGCCCCTGCCGAAGCTACGTAGATGAAATACTCGAAATTTAACGAGCTCTCCCATAGCGACGGGGGTCTATACATACAGCCTGAGGGAGGATCTTTACAAGCGGTCACGCGGCATGTCAACACAAGCCCCCCTCTCTTTCTCTCCAGCCAAGCGATACCCGCCGCGACGAGTATAGGCCCAAGAGAGCGAGCCGCCTACGTAGCGTCCACTTGTCGCGCGAGGTGCAGGCCGTCCGGGCTCCTCGTAAAAGCCGCCTCGTGCACTCTCTCTCTCTCTCTCTCTCTCTCTCTCTCTCTCTCTCTCTCTCTCTCTCTCTCTCTCTCTCTCTTGGGCAGTTTGTCTTTCCTTTCGATAAGCCTGGAGTATGACGTCGCAGCGCGACCTGTACCCGGACAACAGCAGCTTTTACAAAGACGTTCTTGCAACATTTTTTTTTATTCTTTTCGTTACATTCTCGCCGAGGCAGAATCGCGAGCTTTCCAAGGGCATGCGAGCGAGTAAGCTGTTAAGGACATTAAAATAATCTTTGGAATCGAATAAACTTCCAGGAAAAGCGGACATCAAACGCGCTACCGGCTACACGCTTTCTCTCTCTCTCTCTCTCTCTCTCTCTCTCTCTCTCTCTCTCTCTCTCTCTCTGTCTCTCGGGTCGTGGGCGTTGTACTTGCGAATACAACGGAGAGAATTAATCCTCTCTCGGTCTGTTGACACTTTGGATTTCGCGAGAGGGAGAGAGATTATTCGGGCGCTGTTTACTTTCGCACAGCGCTGGCACGTAGACATTTTAAACTTTCACCTCCGGCATTTTCGGCATACATTTATTAAAAGCGAGAAATTAATCTTATTACAATTCGACTCGTATTGTGTACTCGACGGCTTGGCAATGAAAGCTTTAATTGTTTCGCTCCGTGTATCAATAAAACCGGAATTTGATAGGTCCAAATTTTTAATCTCGCCGGGGCATAAAGTTCTCTCGGTAACACCTGGCTCACTTCGAGATCCGAGCGCGCTAGTAAAGTTTTCTGACAAAATCTGAAAGAGCGGTAAAAAGTTGAGCGAGACTCGGAAAAGAAAAAGCTTCACCGTGCGCAAACTTGACGCATCTACTGCTACACGCACGCATTACTAGCGGCTCATTAAGCAATAAACATTCACACATCGCCGTTCATTACAATGAGAGAGCGCCAGAAAAAAAAGAGAAGATGGAGAAGAGGGCAGGAGGGAGAGAAAGAGTAAAGAAGCGTAAAAACGGTAAAAGCTCATCTTGACGAATAGGCTTTCGGAAGTAATTAAGCCCGATGTCGCAAGCGCACAGCAGATTTAAATGCATGACGTCGGTAAGGGGGTATGCGCGCGCGCGCGTTTCACTATCCCCCCGTGTTACACCTCTCTCTCTAGTAATGCCGTCATGCGCATGAAAAAAAAGGAGGTGGCTAATGCGCGTTACTCCCGCCCGATAAAAGTGAGAGAGCCTGCCGGGCAAACGGTCCGTGCTTTTGCCTCTCCCACCTCCCTCCGCCTCTCTATACAGTTTTAATCGTGCGAATTTTATTTTCCGTTTCACTCTCTGCCCCTTCCCATCTCGCCCTCGACTGTTCCCGCACCGTCTCCTACGCAGTCATCGTCGGTACTCTCTCTCTCTCTCTTTCTCTCTCTCTCTTTCTCTCTCCAGAGGGTTGTTTGAATAATTAATCGTTCAGCGCCTTTCAGCCTCGAAGCTCGTGCATTATAAACAAGCTTTGAAATATCACAGTTTTTTACGCTTTCGCGTCCGATTGATAAGCTAGCATTTGGAAAATATCGGAAAGACACAAATGTATCGCTCTTCCTGTAGCCAACGATTATATAGCGCATTACAAATTTCATCTGCCATTGGTCCAGCCGAGTACTCCTACGTCTCTCCAACGACACTGCTTCCCCCGCTCCACTCAAAATTCAAAAGCACGTAAACTTCGTTTATTCAAAATCCACCTGATTCGCATTAAAGCACCTCGTCAAGCCGGCAGCCGTACAACACCCAACGTATATATTTGTCGGTAAATTCGCTCGTCGTGTATAATTTCCACCTAAATCTCCGGCGTTATAACGCTATACATCGACTAGAAATCGCTAAATTTTCCACAGCCCTCTATCTCCTCCGCTTATACATATATAGATATAGATATATATCATATAAAAGCGTAGGGAATATTTAAAGCAGCTGAAGCAGACTGGTCGAGAATGTTCGAATGGCCATACGACGTCTTGGCGGTCAGTTTACCTTTACCTCAAACGTCACTCGCAGCTCTCGCCGGCGTATCAAGTGCACGTTAGAGCCAAGCTTTCCCTGTAGCGCAGCTCGGAATAAGTAAGGTCGGCGGGCCGCAAGACGCTGCGGTTGAACGCGAAGGCGAGTAACGGGCTGTTTTTAATTAGAACGAAAGGCTCTTGCTCTCGGCGAATATACGCCTACGCGCATTTTATTATGTAACTGTATGTAACTGCGGGCGCGCTCGCTCGAGAATATGGCACTCGGGAGCTTGCGGGATTACACTGCCTCTCGGACGCTAATGCAGTAGGCCGTTGGAAGAAAAAATTGATGAAAGCTCAATTATGTCTCTCGAGCACGTGCCTTTCTACCGTTTGCCTTGATTATTTAAATATCATTCTCTCTTCTCTCTCTCTCTCTCTCTCTCTCTCTCTCTCTCTCTCTCTCTCTCTTTAATTTACAAATAATTCGTGGGGGGTTAATTATTTGTTGCTATTCCGCTCGAGGGAGGGATTGTGAATTTGAATTTTTTCGTTTATTTTATTGCAGTACGGTTAAATGAAAACAATGAACGAGCAAACAAACAAAAATTAAACGCGTATATTTACTTGCCTGAATAAAATATAAATGTTATGCGTAAAAAAATGTTGGATACAATAATATTATTCCAGAAAATTAAAATACGGAAACGATAAATTCTCCAAATCAATTCATAGACTCCTCAGAGTGGTGAGAAAATAAAAAGTGAAATGCCATTAGGCTTCAATTTAAAACTGTATGAGGCTTAATTCAGCCAACGTCATCCATCTAAAAGCGTGATCCGAAGTTCATCCGAAAAAAGCTGCCAATGAAAGTCAATAGTTAAGAAGAAGCCGGGGAGTAAGGAAAAGCTGGGAGGGGCAACGCGTCATCGTCTCTTGGTGAATTTCAATTACAATGCGCTCTCGACAAGCAGAGAGAGAGCAGCGGTAAAATGCAAGGCACGCGTCTGGCCTGCATAACGCCCAGAGAATTGATAAATCACATGACTTTGTTAACCTCCCCCCCCCCTTCCTCCCCTTCCCCCGCGACGTCAGGGACTTTTGAAAAAAAAATGAATCTTCTTCTTTTTCTCCTTATTTTTTTCACGGTGACCGCCAAACTTTTTCACGTTAATGCGACACACACACGCACACCGAGGCAGAATAAGGTTTATTTTTTAAGCTGGTCTGCCGCGCGATAGGAATTACGTATCTCTTGGGGGTCACTGAGTTATGATCAGTTATAGTTGGAGAGCATACTACGGCTAATTATCTTAATACGAGGCAGGGATTTTTTCATACGTTTTCTCGCAAAATTCACTATAGTTGAATGTTCGTAGGTGGAGTATGTAACGAGAGTAAAAGCGGTTAAACGTACAATTTCTTTGGGAAAATAAAATTCTGATGAGATTATAGACGTGGGTTTTGTTTACCGACAGACGTTGGCTTTAATAACGTTAGTTCTATTTAACTGCCCACGCGATTGTAAAGTTGAAATTTTGTTAATTGATTAACCGGCTTTTAATGAAATCTAATTTGTATTTTACCAAGTTAACCTGGATGAAATGATCTACAAACTAAAGATTTCGTGCTGAAATAAAGTAGAAATAACAGGAATTAACAATGGACTGCTTTATTGAGTTATCTTGCGTATAGAGGGTGAGCCATTTTAATGGTGCGCTCATAATGTGACTTTAGAACCATTTTCGAGCTTAGCGCTGAATTAAATTTCTTCTACTTGTAGTAACTAATGCAAGTGACAAGCGAAACAATGACTTAAATAAAGGAATGTTAATATCGCTTAAATAACATCAAGACAATATAAATCCTTGGAATTTCGTGTTTACGGCAACCTAGCAGCATTGACTCATACAACAGACTCTGTCCGCGTCACTATTTTTGGAAAAGCACTATTTTACGTATAAATGATAATAAATTTCTTTCCTAAAATCCCTAATTTTCGTGACTTTTCAAAAATAAATATCAGCGTAATTTTTTTCGAAAAAGACTTGTTATTGTGAATTTCAATGACGCCAGCTAAAGGTTAACTTATTTATTTCGATTTTCTGGAAATCAAAGTAGGACAATAAGTTAAGCATGAAAAGGCATAGATTTTTTTCTTTGAAGTATTTTCAAAATAAAAAGAACACAGACTAAACGACTTTCATACAAAATACACACTAATAGGCTAACAAATAGTGATAATTGTTTTAGTCGGACAAAATGTACATTTTATTCGTTACATATCGTAGTAATTTTGCAGTTTGTTGCTCTATTGTTTATTATATAAAAAAATATCTTTTTTATCAATCCGTCACTATTTAAAATCTTTATAATGTTAGTTTTAACATTTGAAACGTTTTTTATTGCCAAGGGCATTCGTTGTGTGTACAATAAATTTAGCATATGTTATGTTATTTTTTCTAAAATTACTGTAAGAGCATCATCTGTACGTCAAGTTGTCAACTATCCAAAAACTATTACTGTATTATCGACAAAACATGGTAGGATATTCCAAGTAAAATCACCCTTAGATGGTATATTACCAAGAGATGATAAAGTCACGCCAAAAAATTTTTCAATGCAAGATGTTTGTTGTTGTTGTAGAATATTTTTATCTTAAGTACTGTAATTCTTTCATCATTGAATATACTAAAATATTAGTATTAATTATAAGATTATAAATAAAATCGATAAATAAATGTCTGTAAAGAAAATGATAATGTTTTACATTCGAGGGAAATTAAATCAAAAAAACGAGAACAGCAAATGTTACGCAACTCAAGACAAATATGGATCTTTTTATTTACTCCGATAAATTATTTCACATGCCAAACAATACACTATATATATTTTATCGCTTAGAATGAGTATCATACGTAACGTAGTCGATGATTTCGACAGCTTTCATTGTTTCTTTCCGTGATCTTTATATTTTCTTCTTTAATTATTTTTTTTTTGTCTTTTTGTTGTTTTGTTTTTTTATTATTTTTTCTTCATTAATATTCATAATGTACGTTTAACGTTTACAATCATAAAGTTGTGTGTATAACAGCAATGCCATAAACATTTATCATCATCAAAAGCCGGAGAAATTTTTTAAAGAAGCGTTACTCGTGTTTTCGGTTTTCCCTTACTCTCTCTCCCCCCCCCCTCTCTCTCTCTATCTCCCTCTTCCTCTAACGCAATCGAAAGCTTCGTTGAACAACCGAAAGCCGAAGAAAACTAAACCGTTGGAAATATATAGAGGCTGAAAGTAAAGAATGAGAGCGTTAGCTGCGTCACGCGCGCAAGACACGTCGATAAGTATAACAGTAAAGAATTCGCGAGAATACCTGCTCGCCCCCCCCCCTCTGGCCACCTGCCGATCTCCTGATGTACGCGGCAAACGTGAGATATCTCTGGCTTCACTCGAGCGGCAGTCATCCATTTTCGCGCGACAATTCTCGCGTATCAAGAGATCACGGTGTAAGTGTGTTTGGCGAGGAGTCCGATTTCCAGCCAAGATGGGGGAAAAGCCTGAGATATGAAGCTTGCCGGATGTTGTTCGGGAGGACTTTTGTCGAAAGAAAGAGAGAGAGAGAGAGAGAGAGAGAGAGAGAGAGAGAGCGATGCAGGCTTGATCGACTTTGAAAATCGCGGATTTATGGATGAGAAGCGACTCGACGGTACGTAGCCGCGCGCGTCGTCATCTGGGCAGTGATCGACGTATCGGAGAGACGGCTGCGACAGCCAACCCGCTATCCCCCACCCCCTTCCCCGCTCGCTGATAATCCTCGCCTGAAATCCATTCGCTTAAACGCACAGCTTTTTAATCGAGCAGCTCGAGTCTCGGCTCTTTCTCGACTTCATACACCCCTCCACCCTCTCCCACTCTTTTTCTTTCTCAAATATACAGCAACAATGACACTTTTCCATACGTTTACTTTTAAGTGACAATTATGATTACATATATATTATGTATAATATGTATATGCATATATAATATATTTATCTTTATCTTTATTTATTTTTTTTTATTTTTCTTTCTTTGTAACAGAGAAATATATTTTGTTTTTGCGTACGCTATATTCGTTTAAACATCCATTTTCGACGTAACAACATTGTACACATAGCACAACACCATTGTTTTTCCTTCTCCTGCCTCTCAGAGACTGTCGGAGACGATTGTTCGATCTGTTATCTTTCTCCTCGACCGTTTGCTTTTACCCTCGCTCTCTTTCTCTCCCTCTCTCTCTTTCTCTTTCTCTTTCTCTTTCTCTTTCTCTCGCTCTCAGTGCAGTGCTAAAACGTTTTCACAATGCGCTCAAGTCCTCGCGAGCCCTTGATCGATTAATCGAAAAATATCTCTCGTCTATGAATATTTATGTATAGAATATTTAAAATTACGAATAAATAGTTTTCCTTCTCTGTCAATTTTTTTTATTTTTATTCTTTTTATATTCATATCTATGTCTCTTTCTCGCACTTTTTCTTCTTTACTTTATGAATACTAAAATATCTTTTTTTTTATTTTCTTTTATTGGCTTTAATTGGCTCTGGTGCAGCAAACTTTGTTTCTCGCCGTTTGTTTCTACTTCTTCTTTTGTTTTAAAATACAATCTGTGTAGCGCCGTCGAAAGTTTATTATTTTTATTTCTTGCGTTTACTCTCCCGTGTGTACGCGCAGAGATATGTAGGTACAATGAGATTCATTACTCTTTAGCATAATAAGGGAGAGGCGAGATGCGGCAGGAGGGAGGAAGAGAGGACAACAAAAAAAGGAGACGTTCGTTTGCTCACGGATGGCCGACTTCGTCGCGGCCGTTTACGAATTTCAATACATTACCCAACGACAATAGAATAAATACATCGAAACATTAAATCAACGCGACTTGACACACAATCGTTAATCATGCACATATATCTTGCTCTTTTACTCCTGAATCCGTTCGCAGAAAAATACCAATACGCTGCTAATGAGGAACGTCGATGATACAAAGCCCTGCACGATTGTTCCACGGTAATACTACTGTCTTTTTTTTGCCTGTTTGCTTTTTCTTCTTTTCGTTTGATTTTGGCTCATCGTCGATTGCGGCCGGAGGAGCGACGGAGAAGAGAAAAGACGAAGATACAACCAAAGAATCGAAATAAAGCAATAAACGACAAAGGTCGATGGTTGAGTAGAAGTGCAAACGCAACGATCGGTGGAAAAAGAACAAGCTTATATATAGTAAGAGAAGACGATTCGTTGAGAGTAGGAGGAGGAGGAGGAGGAGGAGGGGGGGAGGATGGGGAGGATGGGGGTGTAAGACAGCCGCCGAGTGTCTTCGGGCAATAGGAAGCAGAGAAATAGTGCGGCGCGCGTCGGCGATGATGCGGCCAGTCCGCGCTTCCGACGCGCGCGGCCGGCCGCCCCCCTTAAGACTACGTATTGACTCTTCTGGCCGTTAATATACGCTGGGATACAATGTGCTCTCGCGTTCCTGCGAATCGAGATCGTTGCCGCTCTCCTTGTCCCCCTTCTCTTCCTCTTTCTCAAGCTACTTTGGAATCATCGAAAAGTTGCGTCGGCTTTCCTTTGGCGCTCGGTTGCGTTGCGAGCTACTTTCTAACAACTGGCCCATCTTCGCTCCCTCTCTCTCTCTGCCGCTCTCTCACTCTCTTTCTTTCTTCTTTTCTCTCTCCCCGGCTCGAGCTTCGTTTGGTATCACCTGATGTGCAAGTCCGGTCGTACGTCGTGTGCTCGTGGTTGCGGTGCGGGCCTTTAGTAGGACGTCTTGCCGAATATAAAATTGCCGGGCGTGTTTGGCTCGTCCGACGAGAAGAACTGCTGCCAGAGCTTCTCGAACTTGTCGCGCGTCACCTCGTCCCCCTGTAAAAGCACAAGTATAGTACACCAGTGCACAAGTTGGATTTGCTTGGAAAAGAAGGAGAAATGAGGGAAAAAGGGGAATAACAAGGGGAAGGCGATAAGCAATTGATCGCTCCTCCACTGCGGAGGATGTCTGAATTGAAGAAGAGCTGCTGCCTGTATATCGGCTTGTCTTCAAACGCTTGCTCGCGGAGATGGCGAGAGATTGAGGCATTGTGTGCAACTTCGATGAGAAGTCTATTTAGGGCTATCGTCCGATCTACGCGCGCGTTAATCGAAAGCGAAGAGGGAAAAGGGGCTGGAGCCGGCGGGCAGAGGGAGAGTTTGGGCCACTGAGGCAACTTACAACTTGGAGCTTCTTGAAGGCCTCCCGCGACTCGCTCTCCTCGACGCCGTAGGTTCTGCAGACTTGGCTGAACTCCGTCTCATCGATCGAGCCGTCACCTGCGAGTACAAATCGTTGATTACTAAAACATTCGCAAGTATTGACCTTAGCCGAGTCTCCTGGCTACGAGAATATCCTCGGCGCCTCTATACCTAGCCGCGCGCCAAAATTTAATGAGCCATGAGAGCTCGAAAATTTCACCCCACCCTTTACTCGCACACCGTGAAAATTTTATGGCTTTAATAATGGAAAACGAAGCAGAGAAAACGATATGGTTTCTTTTAGCAGTCGTTTTATTTTACGAAAAAACTTTTGCTTTCATTTAAAATAATGTGCAACGAAGCAATGTTTACAGTTTACATGTAATTGTAATAATTATTGCAAAAGCTGATAATGTAGGGTAAAAAAACATTTGCGATGCAAAAGCAATATTTATCCTTTCTCTTTTATAATTTATGTAATTTTCAAATCTTCATTTTTTATGTGCATTCATTTGCAGTCCGTATAATATTATTTGAAATAAATAAGCAAATATCGATTTTTCAATTTTAATTAATTACGTTGCACTTTGTAAGCAAGATTTAATAACAAGCCTTGCCGCTGTAATGCTAACAAATCCATTGGGTGCCCATTACTTTAATAAATTGAATACTAACGCAACATTAGCAAGCAGTAACATAATGTAATGGACAGTCTGAATACTGTACTTAAAAGACACGAGTATTTGATTTTGATTAACGTTTGGATAATCAAAGAGAATATTGTTTCGACAATAAACCTTATAATAAAGAACGATACTGCATTCAATCAAAAAATTTTATTTTTTCCTAAAATGTTTGTGTATTGTTAAAAACAATTGAAATATGGAACCAATAGTTTTCTTGGCAAAAATATTTTAACCTCGATCCAATTTTCTTCAAGTTCCATTCTTCTATTTACATAAAAAAGGTATATCAAATTTTTAATTTTAAAGTTTAACTATGTGTGACCCACTTAAGAAAAAAATGACGTATTAATAAAAACAATCGCCATTGCGTTGAATCTTAAAGTTAAAAAAACGCTTTCGCGGGTGAATATGCTTTATTACATTTATAACTTTGCTTGCAAACGATCAGCTCGACACCTCTGTAATGTCGATGACATGTGTGTAGCTTTAAAAATAACACTACGGGTAGTTGGTAAAAATAAAAAAAAAAGACTTGGACAGGCAGCTTGGGAGCGGACTCTCCCGAGGGAACGAGCCGTGCGATCAAGTGGTCGTTACTAAAAACCGCGCGAAGAGAGAAAAGGTAAAAGGAAAAAAGAAGAAAAGAAAGGTAAAATGCAAATGTGTGGAGAGCGTCGTCGGCTACTCACCAGAAGTGTCCTCGATGTCGAACACGAGGTTCATGTAGGTCTGCTGCCATTCGACCGCGTTGTCTGGGCTCTTGGCGTACTCCTCCCACATCGAGTACCACTCCTCCCGGCTGATCTGCAAAACGAAGCATGTCGGCTGATCACAAAAGCCGGCCGTTAGCCTCCCCGGCTTTTGCAAGCGTAAGACGCACTCCTTTTCGCTCCGCTGCGGCTACACCTCCCGCAGCTCAGACGGAGCAACCCCGAGGCTTTTGCCAGCGCACAGCCACGGCCAATTGTTTCCATTGAAAATACGCGAGAGCGCGCGCGGACAGTCCCGACGCTGCGGGAGAGATAAGGGCCGAGCGCGTACTTTCGGCGAAAGGTATGCTCTTGATTTAGGTCGAGCCCCGACGGCGCTTAGACTGCCCCCTCTCTCTCGAGAAAAATGGCCAGAGTTTGCACGACACACACTCCGTAGTATTTTACCTTGCAGCTGGAATTTGGCCCAATTGAATATCGTCCTTTGCTCCAGCTCATACTCTCTCTCTCTCTCTCTCTCTCTCTCTCTCTCTCTCTCTCTCGCACTTTCTATTTGGAATTTTCGAGATAAATCAACCGAACCCTTTTTTTATTATTCGGAGAGCCGGCGAGTAAAATGTTTTAAGAATAAAGATGCCTCAACGATGGTTAGATCGTATAGTTTCTTATTTTGAATTTAGATTGACCTACGTTACTTGGTCTTTGAACGAAAACCTGCAGTTTTCGGGCAACATGACTTATTGTTATATTTATTTTATGCCGATGCAAGGGCCGATCGTAAACTCCCGTTGGAAGCGTTTTCTTAATCCGAAAGTCTTTTATTCGGAAATCGGGTAGCCGTAACCTTTTTATGAAAGGAAAATAAAAGTAAAAGGAAAGAAAAGGCAAAAGACTTTGGCGGGCGCGTTTCTGTTCCTGGAAAATCGCGCGACAGTTGAAAAACGTGGCATTTACAAAGAGCCACGATTAGTTTTTATTTTGAAACTTGTCCAAGTTCGCTTTACGTACCTGGCCGTCGTTGTCGGTATCGGCTCCCTGCTGCAGGCCATTCCACACTTTGTTCATTGTCTCCTTGACGTGCTGATACCGCGGATGGCCCGCGCCCCAGCCTCTCGCCTCGCAGATTTTCTGCTCGACGCAATGGAAAAATACACAGGTATGGATTATTAAGGATGTCAAGAGAGTCTCCCGATTATAAATGTTTGAGCCGAGAGCTACGCAGACACGGCACTCACCTGTACCGCGAGATCGAAATCTTTTATGTCGATCGATCCGCTTTGATTGACATCTGAAATGGAAAAAAAACAAATAAGGCACAACTGGTAAATTTTAACCTGGTCACACGCGAAGGAATCGAGGAAGCGAGAGGGTGACCTAATCGTACGTATATAACGGATTTATCATTCAAGTTTCAGGTCGTGCGAAAAATTTATTGCTTGAGTTCGTTCGTAGTAAGAGATAAAGTTGAGGGTGTGGAGATGCTAAGGGCCCCGAGACTGGGTAAGGAGGGGCAAGGGGGCAGCCGAGAGTGTAATGGAGTTTGGCCTGGAAGGTCAATTTAAATTTCGAAAAAGCACTCGAGACGAGTTGCGCTTCATCATCTCGCGCGCGCGCTTCCCTCCCCCTTTGCCCCTTCTAGTTCTCGAAAAACTTCTACCTATTTCATTTCCTTTTTCTCCAGACTACTCCAGGCGTTTATTCAATCACACTTTTTCATTTTCTTCATCAACTGTACTTTCACATAAGGACATTTTATTTCGTAAGATTACAGCTTACAATCGAGCATTCCAATGCGGACACTCTCTGCTCAAAAGTGTCGAAACAAGCCTAAATGAAAGTAAAGATTGAATACGCTTTGAAAATAAGAATAATCATTTTCGTCGCGCTAAAGTTATTTGTGACTTTCTTTTGTCGTAAACAATTATCGTACTCCGCTATTATTTTAAACATCAGGCGAGTCGAAATTGAGGAAAAAAAGGTTAACAAAGAGCAAGTTTGGAAAATGATTATTCAATTAAAAGAAAAAGAGGGAACAAAAAAGCGTGGAAGAAAACGTTATTTTTAGAAAAAAATAGTATATCCTGAGATGTTAGATTCCGGGTAGTCGAAACGGCTTTCCTCGCACCTTTCATCTTGGCGAACAATGAGGAGAGATCGGAGGAGTAGCAAGTCCGCAGCGAAATCGTAAAAATCCAAAGAATTTAGAAAAAAAATAGTAAAAGAAAAAAATTCCTCGGGAAAAACGCTTCTGGCTACAATGTGCCATCGAGATATCGCTCTTCCCCCTCTTTCTCGCGCTATTCCGGCTCTTTCAAGAGTCCCTCCCACTTAAAAATACCCCGCCTTACTTCCTCGCTGTTTTCAGCCCTTTTGCCAGCGTGGATAAGCGACGATCGAAAAGCGCAACCTATCGCATTGTAAATCTCCAGCAGCAGCAGTAGCGAGCTTGCAAGCTCGCCGAGAGTATGCCGTTGGCGCGATCGATAAGCTAAGCTTGCGAGCTGGTCTTCCAGCCAGCCGACGTCTTCATTCGCGACGTGTAATTAATGCAAGAGATGAAGATGAGGCTAACATTTCTTTGGGAGCTACTTTGGAGCTTCTCGGTTGAATCTCGGATGACTTGCAGACTTTGCTCTATCACGAGAGTAGAGAGCTTTTCATTGTGTGTCGGTTATTTTCAAAAATCGGTGAAGAGCGTTTTTGAAAAATAAAAGAGCCAAGGATTATTTATAAAATGTAGTGATTTATTGGATTGGCGCTATTCTATTGGTTATAAAAATAAAGTGTTGAGAGAGAGAGAGAGAGAGAGAGAGAGAGAGAAGCGACGAGAATGTCGCGCGCACGTATTATGTAGCTTTTTACTGTGCTAATATTATTTTTATTGTCGAGAGAGAATAAATACGTTCGATAAAATAGGAAAGAGGTGGAGGAGGTATTCTTGAAAGTTTTATACGCAGCTTGAATAAATAAATAAATAAATAAAAAAAGACAATTTTGAAATTATCTTTTTGTCGTTGAAATATATAAATAGTAAAGCATTATTACAGATCGATGATTATCCCTGTTCTTCGCGCATTTTGTCCTTTTTTATGAACTTTATTTTAAAAAATTCAAAAGTATAACGTCATCCGGCGTGTCATTAAATTTTCAATTTTTAGATTCCATTCAAACAAGACATAAAAATCATACAACCGCAATAAAAAAAAACGAAGGCAAGAGAGACAAGCAGATTAAGAGAAAAAAAGCTCGCCAAGATTTTATCCGCTTTCAATACATCGACAGCATTAAGATGGTCATCGTTTCCATCGGGAAGGGCGTATATCCCCTGTCATAACTCTGACCATCCGGGCCGCTCCGGGACGAGAAACACCGATAAAAGAAACTCATTAAGCGGAAACGCCAGCTAAGCTAACCGTCAGCGTAATAATTCGTGTGCGAGATGGGGGGGGGGGCAGCGTTGGTAGTTTCTTCGCGCCGAAAAGCAAGAGTCGTCTTCCGTCGCTTTACCTTTTTTTTCTCTCTGCCTCCCCCTGTCCCCTGCCCCCTGCCAGCCTTGCGCTCCTTTCAAATCTGTCGATAAAACGCCCGTAAATCGCGCGCGGCTGCTGCGGTGGACGCTTGTATAGTATATATACATATATAGGTATCGCGCGTTACTCTGGATTTGTCAGGCCGTGAATCGAGGCCGTCGAGGGCGTTTTTATCGCCCTCGCCGCCCCGAGGAACTAACTGTAGCCGGCTGTATGAAAGGAGGAAGAGACCGGCTGATAGAGGGGAGAGATGAGGCGTATTGGGAGGAGGGCAAAACACTGCCTCGGGGCTACTTCTCCACTGGCGGCGTATTCAAGGCCGTTAGCAACTCGGGACTTTCGCTCGGAGATTTGAAAAGATACAAACTTTCGGCCCTGTCTGTGTGTAATCGCTGGATTTAGACGAGCGTTTATTATAAACGCGAGCCGGGAGAGAGAGAGAGAGCAATAAAATTTTAACAGCATAGTTTTCGCGCGCTGGTTACAAGTCGCTTATTCGTAGGCACTTATTCAATCACGCGGGCGATTCAAAATATATTTTCGTTTCTTATCGGAACGTCAGCGGCACGTGGCACGCGGTGCGCGCGCGGGCGTTCCTTTGTCCCTCTCGGCGATTCAAAAGGTCCGCCGGCTTTGTTGCTGCGTTACAACTTGAGCGCTGACCTCTGCGCCCAACTCGGCAAGATCCTCTAACAGTTGCTAAAGCGCGCACAATTACAAGTGCGCCGTATAGAAGTCGCAATTTTCCTATCTACGAAACTTCGGGACACAACGGTCAGACAGAATGAGCGTTATACTTTTGACAATGAAACTTCTCCTGCCAAGTGTATACGTATACAAGCGCCTCGCTCGTCTCATTGTTTTCTCAAGTGCGCGGCCACGAGAAAAAGACCAGGAGCCCTCGTTACCCGCTGTCGTTATTGAGACTCGGCCGCAATCTTTGGCTAATCTAAATACAAACTTGCAAGCTCGACTAGTTCGAGAAAATAGGCGTCATTTAAATTTCCGAATTGCCAAATTCCACATTTACAGGATACGTCGAGCCAAAGCTTCCTTTCGACCTTCTCTTTTTTTCCCCGTCGACGAGCACTTGGTCATCCGAGATTCTCCCCGAGTGAATTCCATTTTGGCCGGCATGGAGCCAACAAACCAGTCGCCTCTACAAAAACAGGCCCGAGCTCCTATAAATTAATACACCGTGACGCTCGGGCTGAAGGAAGAGGGGCCAGAGCAAGTTGACGGTATGGCAAAAGCAGCGCCGGCGGCGGCAGCAGAAGCCGAGGCAAAGCTTTGATGTAGAGCCAGTCAGGGAGGCTCCGGCGCGAAGCTCCTGAAGTGGGTGCTATAAGACCTGCCGAGGCTTGACTTACCGTTACACCCGGCTATTACGTCTTTGCTATAGAGGAAGAGACTAGCCGCGATCCAGATACACAGGGTTAATGTCACTTGCCTCTCCCGCCTCCACCGCCTCCATGCGTCTCTCTTGCCGCATTAGAAGCGCGGCAAAAGCTCCGTTCGCTCTCTATATAAACGGGGCTTGAGCGAAAGATGATCGGCCGTTATGGAAGAGCTTTACGACAGGCCGGACACGTTAATGCGGGAATGATGATTAAAATTACTGCGACTCCCTAGAGCTATTGATTTTCTTCCGCTTCTAAGAGGATTTTCCTCGTATTTTCCTTTCTTTCCTATTTTTTTTTCTTTTTTTCGCGAACGCTACTGCTGATGCTTCAAATGTTATTTATAAAAGCGCAACTGCGTGCTCCTCCGCTATTTTATAAGGGATTACGATGAAACTATTAAACTTTTTTTATGGATTAGAGAGATTATTTGACATCGAGGACATTTTCCTTTTTTTAATTTCAAGCTTAAACCGTTGTAATGTTAGTTAGATCGGAGGAATGTTATTGAGGTTGTTGATGAGAAAAAGGATGATGTCCGGGGAGAAGAAAATGAAATGATTATTTTCGCGAGATAAATTAAGAGGAAATATAACGCGTCCTCGCGTGTATATCTATCTCGGAGAAGCCGCAATGCAGATAGCCGAGCATGTTAGAAAGGAGTGTTGACGAAAAAGGATGATCTGGAGAAAAAGTAGGGGGTGAAAAATCGATTCTTTAATAAAACGCTCGTTTGACTTTAGAATTCATTTCGGCTATTGAGCAAGAACGAAGACGCTTCGAACGTTATTAATCAAGAATTATGAATAAAGAACAGAAATTACGCGGATGGAAAAGATGGAATAAGAATAATCGAGAGAAATGCAAACCTGCTGCTTAATGGCCGAGCCCAGGGCCATTTATCAAATTATTAAAGACAATCGCTGATCGTCTTTTATTGAATTTTAAAAAATTACCTCGTACACTATTAGTTGGATATACACTGTAACCAGATTACATCGAATAATAATAAATTTCAGTGGAAGTTTGTTTTTATTATTATTATTTTTTTTTTTTATGCAAACAATATTTTTGGGAAGTTTGAAACAAAATTTTATCAAAAACACTTGCCCAAAATACTCATGGGATAGAGAAAAGCAATCTAATAAAATACAATTTATTCAATTGCCTGTGAGTTATGCAATTTTTTACACGAAACCAAAAAGGAACGTAAACGAGTGAAAAAAAGCAAAAATATGGCCGCTTTGGCAAAAACAACAACAAAAATGCTGCAAAGTTAGTTTTCTATTCGCTTAAAAATAGCAACATTGATTCCCTGCGGACCGAAGCATTTCACTGCGTACCAGCTTTGAATTTCGTTTCGCGAAACAAGCTGAATCAAAACAAAAGTGTTTAAAAAAAATGAAAAAAAAGGTGGAGGAAAAAAGAAACTAGAAAAAAAAAGAGGAAAAATGAAAAAAAGCGCAAGCGAAATATTCCATATAAAATACGGAAAATCTGCCTCCGCAGCAGAATAAACAAGCGACGACGTCGAGAGCGTTAAGCTATATATCGTCTCTCCCCCCCCCCCTGCCCCCGGCCCAACGCTGAATTTTATTCGTTAATTCAGGCTTCATAATTTTCTTTTAGCTATCCTCGTTGTAAACGAGCGGCAAGTTATACTCGCACAAAGAGTGATCCTGCTCGAAAGGGCATGCCAAAGGCGTTAGGACAAGTAAAAAAGAAAGAAAAAAGTTGAGCAAGAGAGATAGAGAGAGAGAGCGAGTGAGAGAGAAGAAGAAAAAAAGAGGAATCTCATCTTTGCGATAAATTAAACGCAAATCACACGAACGTTGAATTGAGCTGAATGATTGATAAGCGCCCCTGAAATTTCAAAACGCCGGTCCGGGGTATGCGTTCTTATCTCAGAGTCGGGGAAGATCCGTGTCGTGGTAGGGGGGGGGGGGAGGGGGTGGCTATAGTATATACGCTATCTCTCGAAGAAAGAAAAAAGGCGTATCATCGTCGATCTAGCCAAAGCGAGAGTGAGCCAGAGGTGGAGTGGGAGGGGTAAAGAGAGCAGCAGCTCAGGGGCTGCTGGTGGATTAAAATTTATTTTTACAGCCTCCTCCTCCTCCTGGTCCTCCCTCGTTCTCACCCACCTCCCCCAGCGTGCCTTGGGTGCCGAAGTTGAAAGGCTCGTCGCCGCGAGCGAGCGCGTGAAAAGGAAGGAAAAAATCAATCGGCCAAAGAGATGAAGACGATGGGGGTGGAGGGACGGGTGGCGGGGGTGGGGGTGGGGGGTAAGAGGGGTAAATATTTGAATGATCATACATAGCGTGCCCTGCCCTCGTGCCGGCTGCTTTACTGCAGCGACCTGCTGCGGCCTCTCCCCTTTTTTAGACGCCGTCGTCGCCGCGCCGTAACGAGTTATGTTTAGAGCGGCGTCAAAGGGATGAGCTCGAGGAGGAGGGAGAAGCTCGGAGCTCTAATGAGACCTGCCTGCCAGGTGTGAGAGCTTTTTATCGCGCGGACAGCCGGACATGCTGCTGACGCCCCGCTGCCGCTGCTTCGGCTAAGCAGTGCTCTGTGTCCGGGTTTTCGGCTATAGGCGAGACTGCACGCCAGACGGTGTTGATAATATGCAGAGAGACAAGCTTTGGTCAAGCCTCGCGCCACAGATAAGATTGTTTGCATGCTCCGGAAATTTGGGTTATTTAACACCCGCGGTTTTTACGGCTATTTTCAACGGGTTTACGATTACACTGAGGCTTTCTCTGAGGGCAACCAGGGCAACATAAAGTTTGGTACTTATATTGTTTATTTGGAGCTGTTAGGTCAACGATATTTTAGCTATGAACAAATTAGAAGGTTTCATGAAAAATAAACCTTGAAATTTTTATAGTCGACCGTGCGTTACGTCAATTGTTAAAATTCACTTTTAAAACGGTATACTGCTCATTCGAAAAAAGAAAACTTTACGAATCGAATAAAGTTGTGATATAAAATTTCCATCTCTTATGTAAAAAAAATCGAAGAAGTGTTTTGGTCGGAGAACCGAAAAACTTTTATCCCGTAAAATGATATTCCTGTTTTGTCCTCTCTGGTCAGGGTTGGGGAATGAATATAGTTTTTAAAAAGAATTTCGAACGAAAATCCTTCTCGTTCGTTTTTTTCTCTCTTTTTAATTTTAAATCGCTTTGAACGCGCGTCGGTCTGGATCGCAGGATTCTCAAGTTCTGTAAATGATTGCAGAAATTCGAGGCCGGCGGTTAATTCAAAATTGCTCGACGTAAAGAAGATGAATTGCCAAAGTTTCAGGTGTCATTGGTTCAAACGGAAAAAGGGATGCCGCTCGTTGTTGCGCTCAATTAATATGAAATTGTTTTAAAATGTTATATTAATTGTATAACCTTAAATTACAAGCTAATGTTCGACTATTCGGCTAGCATATAACATGTATGCAAAATTTAACGTTAAATTTATGTTTGAATTCCGTTGCCCTTTCTCAAATTTGATTTATTTTAAATTAGACTTGAAATTCAGATTAATTATGGAGGCAAATGCCCGATCACTCGGTACGATCAAAACTAATCGTAAAATATATGAATTATGCCAATACAACATCGAGAGAACGAAAATACAAGCAAATAATACAGCGTACGCAGTGACGTCGTCGTGAATCGCAAAAAACAGTCTCAAAGCTCGCGGAATAATTTTCAATTTTCAAACTTTCCACGTGCAGCAATCAAGCCTTCCCAGCCCAAGTGCCAGAGCACTTGTCGTGCCAACGAAAGCATCGCAACATTCGGCCGCGCGCGCTCCCAGTGGTCCCGATTTTTTCTTTCCTTCTGCATAATACCGTACACACGACTCCTGACAGTCCTGACCCAGGGCGAAAAGGAGCGGGAGGGTCGGCCGTGCCGGAAGCTCGGCTCCTCGGCGAATGCAAATTAATTTTCGAGCCCCGCAAGCGTGTCCGCTTCTTTATTCCCTCCCGGTACTTCTCCCCCCCCCGCTCCGTTTCCGTCCGCGGACTTAACGATACAAAACAAAAGGAACGATAAAGTCACCCCACCCGGCCCAGCCTTCTCCAGTTCTCTCTCTCTCTCTCTCTCTCTCTAGGAGAAGGAACAATCGTTTTCCACTTTATGCCCAGCCGCCTCATTCTCATTCCGGCTTCATTTTCCTTAATCCAAGACAACGCGCGCGCGTTTCTTTTCTTCTACGCCGGCTCTTCACTTTTTATTTCGCCCAGTCTCTTCCAGTTGTACCGTTTATTTACTTTCCAAGGGTAGGAGGAAGAATAGAGGGGTAGGGGGGAGGTATCGATCGTAAAACTGGGCCGAACGATTGTCGTTTTAAAAAAGTCGCGGCAGTAGAGAGGCGCTCGAGTGAGAGGCAAGAGGGCTGGGGACTTACTCACCGAAAAACGTGTTGAAGACGAAGAGGAGTTTTCTCTTCTGGAAATCCGAGAGCGGCATGGTTTATTCTGCAACAAAAAGAAGAAATGACGAATGTATATATACGTAAATACATGTGTACCTTTGGTTTAACTGTTTAGTCGCTTCGATTCTTATAGTCTGATTCCTCTTTTCTCTTCGGATATATCGCGATCCTTTCGGAGAGGTAATATCAGGAAAATGCCCGTCTATACGATCCCAACGCCGTTTATCATATATTGCACGTACCGATACTATATTGCGTTATAGCTCAACCCTCCCCCCCCCCCTATACACACAGCCACGAAATGTTTATCATCGATAGAAAAATAGGGTAGAGCTGTACCCTCAAGTGGTCTGATGTTAAAAAAAACAAATAACTGAAAGTCGATTTAGCAAGCGTTGGTGGGACGAGGCCAGCCAATCACGCGGGTGCGCGTCGTAAAGCAGTTCCAATTGGCCCGAATGACAAGTCCTGCAAGCCCCGGGGCCAAAAGTGCCCATAACAGTTTTACTGTTCGCAGCGGTTGTATTAGATAGGTAGGCTTTCGCACGGGGCCCAATGCGCAGCCGGAAAATAGCCAACCCTCGCCTACTCTCGCCCGCACAACGTCAACGCGCAACAGTTTAATGCGCGCGGAGAGGACGCATCTGCCCCCTGTGCGAGGCAGAGGAGAGCGCACGCGTCGCGAATAAAACGAAAGCACTCAAGAGAGAGAGAGAGAGAGGCTGAGCTCTCTGGAGATCGCTTATCCAGCTTCTAGCAGCAACAGCAGCAGTGCCAGCCGACGGACGTAGCTCCGAGCGTAATAAGCCTCCTCGGGGAGATATCGGCCCTGATTTCCGATTGCCCGATATATCTACAGCTGGCGATTTTTCACCCGCCGCACCTGCTCTTGTCCCATCACACCCACCCCGTTTCCCTCTCCCCCACCGCCGCCTTTCTTCTTTTTCCGCTGCCGCCCCCTATTTACGCGCTCCGGAGGCTATCTCTCTAACGCCTGCGGCTGGGAATTTCGTCGAGAACTATATCGTCGTCGGGCCTGGATTACAAGGCGCGATCAGGCTAGTCGATCCGCGTGGCCTGCAATTTTCGCCCTCCCTCCCACTCTCCTTCGCCACAGACGTGCGCGCACACACACACCCCTGTAGCGCTGTGCTACATCGTCATCGGATATTTTCGACTTTATCGGGCTATTTTTTTTATAGAGCACAGACGAAAAGTTGGGTAATAACCTTCCCCTTTTTCTGCCCTGGTGCCACTCGAATGCGAAAGTTACAGCAATGTATATATGTTATTGAATTTGTTGAATACTTACTTGTTTTTCTTTTTTTTATATATAGAGGAAATTTTGGAAATATGGAAAGTTACCGGCGAACGTTTTCAAAGCGGTTACGAATGTTATCGCATAGCGAGTAGCTCGTTGAGAAAGCAGTGAATTTCGAATGAGTTTCGTTACTTTGAATATTTTATAAGTGTTGCCCTTGCGGAGCGGGTTTTCAATTTCGCCTAAACTTTTCCGCGAAAAATTGCGTGCGTAAACCACAACTCTCGCAATCGAAGCATTAAATACAACGATGAAAGATTTCTACTATAGAGATAAGAACGACTCTGCAGGTTACTTCCGTAAAGAATATTATAAAGAAAAAAGGGGACGACGACCTACTAAAACGAGTAAGCAAGCGCTTCCTTATTCTCATTTCACGCCAAAGACAATCAAGCGCCGCAGCCGAAATGCCAAGTGGCGTTTGCTTTTCTTCCGAGCTTTTATTAAAAATCCCGTGGTTTCGCAGAAACGAGCTCAAGCGCGCGTCTCCTCCTCCTTCTCCTGATGACAAAAGCTCCAGGGACGATCGCGAGAGAGCCAGATGCAGAGAAAAGCAGAGAAAACAAGTTAGACGACGACGTCGACGACAGACGAGTCCTAATCCCTCGTCTGTTTTTTACGATCTCTCTGCGATGTAATACGCGACGTGTGGCTAAAAATATCACGACTCTAGGACTACAGTCCTTGGCTTGATGAGATTCGCTCGCGCCTCTCTACGGAGATGAAGGGACGCTTGGAAAGCGCATTACCACGACGTCTTGCGCGGAACGTTAAACTCGAGGCTACGGAGGCACAGTGGGGATAAGGTATTTACTCGGGCAAAGCTGCGCGTCATCTGCTTCTCCTGAGCTTTTCTTATACCTACGAGTCGCGGCCGCTCGGTGAAAGTTGGATAATGAAGGGCCGAGACTGGCTTTTCTCCCTTGTTTCGCGCAGTTTGAAAAAAGTTCAACTTCCCCGCTAAAGGAATGTCCGAGGGGCACGAAGTTTTGCCGATAACGACGCGGGCATATCGTTGCCCGGGATTTTAACGAGCGCACCTTTCGAAAGAACTTTTTTGTTTTTCTTGTTTTTTTTAACCCGAGATGAGCTTGAGAGCTTGTTATTATTTTTATTATCAATATTATTATTATTGTAATGAATATATTATATTTATTATTAATATAGCTGCTGTTGATATTTTTAGTACAGGGTAAATCGGGGGAATACGCCATGTCGGAGAATATGTCACTTGCTCGAATTTCTTATTATACAATATTGTCAACAATATGACCCCTGTAACTCATTCAACTTATAAATTAGTGTGAATCTACTCAAATAAGACTCAAAAACAGGCAGTAGCTACAAACACAAACTACCAAAAAAATTAGCGTATTTTTTAATTCTTTTACATTTACTTATTAAGTGGCGCGGTAGCGCCACGAAGGCAAGTTTGAAAAAACTGCATTCGACACCCGCTCCGTATATACATTCCCGAATAGAAATCATCAGGCTAACCTGACCTACGAATCCGGATCGGATCCCGATTCCGGATCTGTCCCAGATCAGGATTAGGTACTAGCGTGCACAGGACCAGGTCCGGAACGGTTAAGGGTACTGCTTACACAATATACTATGCAGTACTGTTCCTAACCTTACAATGTGGTAATTGCTTCGATTTTTTGTACGTTAAAAATAAATTCCCAACGAAAAC